>VWPU01011406.1:0-73116 GCA_013398955.1 Callaeas wilsoni
TTAAATATGTCATCATAGAGGTGCTACCAGCCTCTGTCATTGGCCCCGGTTTGGCCAGCAGCATGTCCATCTTCAGAGCCATCAGCCATTGGCTCTGCTCAACACGGTGGAAGCTTCCAGGAGCTTCCCACAGGAGCCATCTTTGTGGCCCTCGTGCTACCAAAAACCAGGCTGTGCCAAACCAATATACCTCTACTGAAAACAGAGGGTGTATGTCTAGCCCAGATCTATTCTGAATTATGATGAGAGGATTATGTATTAGATTACATGTAAAACATATATATCATTCATATCTTGTCTGGTGTTGAACTTTGCCTTGTAGGTAGCCGTGTTCATGAAGCCCTTTCGTACAAGCAAATTGTTGCTGCAGATGTTGCAGGAGGTGGCTGCAGAGATAAACCAAGACTTACACATGGAGAGCAATAAGCAGACACTGCAGCAGTGACAGCCAGCACAGAGCAACCAGAAAAACCAACCTCCTGTAATTCTGAGAGGCTCTGGTGGTTCCTCACTGGTGACTATTCTATATCATCATAATGTTTAGGACTGCTGTTCATTTATAAACTGAGGCAAAACATGAAAAGAAACCCTTGAAGCAGCTGAGGAAACTCAATAAATCAGTGTTCAAAAGCATGTCAGAGAGGAGGATTCAGAGCAGCTCTGTGGCTGTTTTCTCTAAAACAAGTCACCGCAGAACTTGAACATACAAATGTCTTTGCACAAATGTATCTTAGGGACATTAAACTGGAAAATGTGGTGACCACTGAGGTGATTTGTGAAGGCAGACAAAACTTCCTCCATCTGCTCTCAAATTCAATGAAAAATGAAATTAATTGGTAATTCTCTTTTTTTAACCGCTGGTCTAATCTATTTTATCTGCAGACCTCATGTGAACTGTTTGAATGATGTTATAATGCATGATACGTTAATCCTGCATTTGTTTTTAATTTAACTAATGATGGCTGATTATTATTAAAAAGAGGAGTTTTAGTTTGTAGGTAGTATTATTTGTTACCTTGTAAATCCAGATCAGAGGGTTTTAATTTTATTTTTTTTCTATTTATGACCTTCCTTTCCTTTCTGTTTGCAATATCATATATTGTGAACTGCTTTTCTCAGTCAGCTTCTGTGGAGTTTTAGAAGTGCACTGGCAACCTCCAAGAATGCCCAGGAAGCAAGCTGGACACCTCTGGACATATTTTACTTCTTGCAATCGTGTAGTGTGGAGGTATCTCCTTTTCAGAACAAACAAATAAAAACAAGAAAAAAATACTTGTGGCCTTTGTTATTTAAAAAAAAAATTAACTCCAATGCTATTAAAGTTCATCTACTGACACTGACAGAGATTTTCCCTGTTTCCAGAATGTTTATTTTGGACACAGGTAACTGCTGGTTCAAATAGGTACAGAATTTCAGAATCTAGATATCTTGGTATGTATTTATTTTTGAAGTCCTGGTGTTTATTTAGAGAAATGCAGTTCTGTTCAACATTGTAAAAATGTGAGCTGCTGCCCATAATGCTCCCTGTTACCTGCTGTGTTATATACCAATAGTTACCAGCTCTTACCACCAAGTTATTTATAAACATCTCCTGGCAAGGGAAAAACACAATTTTTTTTTTGAACATGAGTTTCTGTTCTTCCTCTTGTAGTCATGTGATGGGATCTATTAACTTTTGCATTAGACTCGGAAAACTGGACATATGTCTTAGCTAGTTTTTATAGCCTTTCCAGATGGAGTACCAAGACAGTGCTTTCAGAATTTTGTTTCTTTTGTTTTCTTGTTTATAAAGAAAATACAGAATGAATTAATTTAGGTGTAGATATCATGTGTAGATTTAATAGATCCTCATCTATCATATTTTCTGCTCCAAAATTAATGAGTTTAGGGGGAAGAAAGTTTCTGAAAAGCTCAAAAATTAAGATGGGCATTAACTAAAGTAGAAATTGGTTTGCAAACAAACTATCATAATTTCTCAGCCTTTGTTCTTGACTGAGTTGGAAAAAGTTAAATCTTTTTTCTCTGAAAAAACTTTCTATTCAAGGTTTCAAATAATTATAACAACCACTTTCAGCAGAAGATTTAATAGCCAGTTCTTTGAAAAAAATTGTTCTTCCCATCTTTAAAACATGCATTTTGAAAGATGACAAACTGCTAAACCTAGATTTTATTAAAATGTGAGATGTTAAACTAGAAAATAACAGCGTGAATTCAGAAAGCAAGCAAGGTAAATCAAGAGCAGGGAGAAACAAATGTTCCCCATGATTATGTCTCTGTGTTTTCCTGCACTACACAATGCCCTCACCTCTCCTCAAGGTTTCTTGGCACCTCTGAAGGGGGCTTCATTCTGGGTCACCTCCTTGTCACCTCTGATTAAATGCTGGCATCTGTAATGAAGACACAAACATTTGTGCAGCCACCACTGTCTGCTCACTTTCCTGTAAGTTCAATTCTAACCAGTGGCGTTGAAGATGGAATCACAGAACCACAAAATCACAGAATCACAGAATCACAGAATCATAGCATCATTAAAGTGGAAAAAGATCTCTAAGATAATCAAGTCCAACATCAACCTACCACCACCATCAAGTTTGCCATTAAATCATGTTTTCAAATGCTTCATCCAGATTTTTTTTTTAACTCTTCCAGGAGAAAAGACAGTTCTTACTTACTATTCATTTGAACTGATCTGATCCTTCCAAAAATACTGTAGTCTTCTCTAACTACAGTCCTGTTAATTCTTAGTTGAGAGTCCAGCTCTGTGAAAAATGAAAAGACTGTAACTGTGCTATGAACTGTGAAGACCATACTTTTTACTTTTAAAAATGCTATTTTGCCATATTATAGTTGTTAAAAGCTAAATATGGATAGAGTTGAGCAGTAAATAAATGTGCTGAAAAATCAAAAGTTGTTGAGATGATATTACTCTAATGACTATATATGCACACAAGTTAGGCAGACACAAAACTTGAGCCAAATGTTTATTACTCTGGGATAGCTTTTTTTTCATAGAAAAACTAATGCATACTATTTTAAAATTAACCTCTTAGCTGCATGACTGCAAAGAGAATGATAATATGATGATATATTATTTTGTGAAATCTTCTAGTTTTCCACTCATAAGAATTTTCATGTATTTTTATGGAATTACTTTGCTCCTCAAAAAGTGGCTTTTATAACATTCTTTTTTTTTTCTTTTTAGAAAATTCAGGAATATCTAACAAGTTTCTTCTCAGCATGTGATTAGTTTACTTTTGTGCTTTTATTTTCCGCTTGTTCCTGTCACCACATCTTATTTCCTTGCTTTGCTGTTCTGAGGAGAGGGGAGGCAGGGGATCAAATGAGTGCATGAAGGTAACTCCTCACATGGACCAGAAATATGCCATAATTCAAAAAGGAAAACAGCTGAGAAAGAATAAATCTTGTTTTAATGTGCCTCAGCTTATATTAAAAAATACAGATGTACTGTATGCATATGAAATTTTTGATTAAAATGTCTCTCACCAGTCTGTCTCTTTAATTAAATAAAACCTGCTCGGTATTAATCAAAGCATAAAGAATTTATGCCCCAAATCCAGATTAATTAAAAGCCCAGAAGCTTGAAGAACAGACCGTGTATAAATACTAAAATAAATCAATCTAAACATAATATTTATGTATTGGGGCTGTGTATTCCAAAAATATAAATAATTCCAGAAAGTGATTTATGGCAGATTCACTGTGGAAATACATTGCTTATTAGGATATATTTAAACATGAAGTTAAGCAAATAGTTTGATTTACAAATTTTCTTTTTAAAACACTTAGTTTTTAATTATAGCTCTATTGGAACATTTCTGATGAACAAATCATTAGAAATGTGCTCTTTAGTCTTCCACTTCAGTAAAAACAAAGGCTGAGAAACATCTTCTGTGGCCCTGTGGAACTGACAAAGTCATATTCAAAAAACAATATTTATCTTTATAGGAACAATGGAGCAGAAGTATCTTCAGTACTTCAGGTTCTATTAGTAAAAAATAATTTCATTTTGGAAGTAAAATATTTTGATTTTTGCCTCGAATTGAAGTCTAGGTCAGAATACGTGCGTAAAAACGTTGTGAGAGTTCTTTGAAAGAAGGGAGGTGATACTGGGGCGGGAGAGTAGCCTTTTGTAATGCACAGGAAACCACTAATGAAAAAATGAATGAGAAAGCAGAAAGTACTCAAGGGAGTTGCTAATCTCCACCAATTCCTAATCTGCCTCAGAATTATCTAACTCTCTAAATAGGAAAAGTTTGCCTTGGCATTGGCATTACAATCCCTTTCCTTTTCTTCAGAACTGTGGATCTGATTTTCGGGATCTATCAATTCTCAGGGCGGAGATACGGAAATTCTCAGTTCCATGTGAAAATTCAGCTTTGAACCTGATACCAAAAAGCAGTAATCAAGAGGCTGTGCTCTTCCAAGGTTGGAGAGGAAGGTCACAGTGGATGTTCCAGTCTTCTTCCATCATTAACTATAATAGCCTGAAGAGCTCATAACTCAGAAAGCTGCAGAGATTATGTTCACACATTTACCTAATCCACTAAGTAACAAGTTGATGCAAAGTGCCAGTTTACAAGATAAATGGACTACTGTCTCCACTGATACAAAAGATATTGAATACTCTGCCCAAAGGGTTGACTGATGGCTGCAGTGACTGCACAATAGTAATTTCTATGCAATTGCAAAATAATGCAAATTGTTCTTTCAATTGCCAGCACTTCTTATGGCAACAATGGCTGCCAGATACCACAGCTGTGAAGACAATGCTTGTCATTGCTATAGCTGTCAAATACCAGATTTAACACCTGTTTGCTAATTTTGAAAATGCAAAATATGGACCACAACATAATGGCTTTACTTGGAATGGGATAGGAGTGCAAACCTTTGAAACAGAAAGTTCTTATCTATCTTGAAGGCGTGCTCTTTCCTGCTGAGGCCATCGTTTTTTAGTGCCTCTTTCCTCCCTTTGTCCTTAGTAGTCATACTGCAGGTTTTTAAAATGATATTTTTGTTCCAAACAAACAGGTCTTCTTTTCAATGTGTTTTATATGAGAAGATTAAAAATTCTGACCTAAGCTTTAGCACGTTGTTTTTGGTTCAGGAAACCCATCTGAAAGTCCTGGTTTATGACATCTGCACAAAACAGCTGGTAATAGTGTTTGGATTCTGCAAGTCTCTAGTTTTTAATCTTTTATATTAGACTTGTTAATAAGGATAGATGGAAAGCAGGTGTGATAGTGGTTGAGAGGGTTGTTGGAAGACTTAATTGCTTCAACTATTGTTTTAAGTGTTTCTTTCTTTTTTCCTTTTCCTTCTTCCTGCAGAGTTTGTCCTTCTTGCAGCTGTCATTTGTGGCTATGTGGAGAATCTTCAGCTTTTACATTTTCTTCACTATTTGCAAGTCTAAATGAATACATAGAGCGACTCCAGGATTAGGTTTGTTTTTTTCTTTTTTTTTTTTTTTTTTAATGAAAAATCAGAGCATTCAAATTGAAGCAGCTGAGCTGAAATGTGTTTACACGCACAGTTTAATCTCTTCAGATCTAACGGTATCTGGAAGCCAGGGCTGCTTGTGCTTTGGTTCTGGCTCTAACACAGAATCAGAGAATGGTTTGGACTGGAAGGGACCTTAATCATCTTGTTCTAACCTGCCTGCCGTGGACAAGGACACCTTCCACCAGACCAGGATAATATTAACTTAGTATGAAACACGCAGAGAAGTTGTTCTGGATCTGCATACACTGACACTGCAGCACAGAGCAGAGGACTCCAGACACAGCTGAGTACTAGCCGTCACAGTGCTGTGGAGTGCTACTTCACTCTGCAGAGATTATGTGTATTCTGGATCAACTCATTTTTAGACATTGCATAGAAGAAGCAATCAATCTGACCTCCTGAGAACAGACTAATGACAGCATGATTGTTAATGTCAGTACATAAAAGGGGATACAGTATAAATCTATATTTGTTTCATTTTAGTTGTTTTGACATCTCAAACTTTCACAAAACCTATCCAGAAACAGAAATGAGTTAACTAATCTGGGTTTGATTATTAATGCATAGATTAGAATCTGCTTTGCAATGAAAAATGTTAAAATTTCAAAAAGAAAAAATCATACCAAAGCTTTCCACAACAAGGGAAACAGAAATAGTTAGTCATTTGAGGCAACTAGCTAAATGTTTTTTCTTTTTCTGTAGCAGAGGGTTGGGATGTCATAAGAGCAAATAAGTATCAAACACATTAGGATAAAGAAAGCACTTCTTGCTAATGAATTAAGGAACAATTACATTAAATATTGAATGTATGGGTTAGTTTGAAATCCCAAGCTAAATATCAAGATACCATAACATGAAATAAAATTATAAGTATTAATAAGTCAGTAGTGTTTTTGACCCAAATTTCTCATTTCATTTTACGTGTATTATTTACATCAAGTATATTGAGCCATTTCAGCAACATATTTAGAAAAAACCTGTTACATATCTTGTAAGATGTTACTGAACAAAATTCATCCAAAGATATTTTAGCCCAGTGTTTTGCTAGATGATTTGGAGCTCTGAAGTGGACGACAATTTTTTTTTCTAGATGGTCTTCTGGTACACAACAACTGTGACTCAGGAACTTCATAGTACAGTCTTTCTGTTCAATAACCTGCAGTGGAAAGTATTGTGGATTTTTCTATCACTTTTTAATAGTCCATGAGCAGCTTCATAGCTCGGCTAAACTCTCTTTGGTCTCAGCCTACCACATTCTAGTTCCACTTGACATATCCTGTATATTGAATTGTGAGAGGCAATACTATTCTTCCCTATTTGCTCCAGCCATGACACCTCTCCTCTTATAAAGCTTCTCCAGATTGAAGAATTCCAGTTTCTTTCACCAGCTGTGTCATCTCCTGCCTCTGACCGTCCTTGCCTTCCTTCTCTCTACCTGTTCCCATTTTACCACATTCTGAGAGAAAAACCATAACTGCACACAGAATTAATTCAAGGAGCATATAAAATCATGTCATTTACATAGACTAGGAATAAAATCATAATATTTAAGAAGCATCTTTCATAAGATCATACGCTTGCCCTCTATTCCCCATCCTGTGTAAATACAGAGAAAACTAACTTTTAAAAGCTTGATATTAATATTAAATATCATGTAAATGTATCTTGGTTTTTTCTGTAATACTTGTTCTTGTATCATGTGGCTGTTTAGAAATGGAACTCTTTATTTCCATTCCATGAACAGTTAGATTGAACAGAGAAATCAGCATTGCAACTTTAGCAATGTGCACAAGAAACTACAACGGTGCTAAGATTGTCCTTCATTGCTAAAAACAGTTCCTCCACATGTGTTCAGTGTGGAGCATGATGTGTGTGGAGAAAGGCTGGACCTTTCCATGTTCACTCCAACATTTGCAGTGGCTCGTGGATGGTAACATTATTTCTCATGTCTATTCTTTGGAACATAGAGATTGTCCATGATCATACTGACATGTTCTCAATTTCTCACAGACAATTTCCTCAAAATTGTGAGTCTTTTCATCATATGCTATGTTGTGAGAGGTTTTTTAAGTTAAAATTCATATCAGGCGGGGTCCTGATTAAAATGATGCAAAAGGGTTGTTTTCATCCTTGGTGTACTAACCAAATTATTTTAGTTAAACCCATAAAGTCCCACTGATTATAAAATAACTGCTTTGGTAGTGGTGAGCAGAATTTAGTTCAATATTTAGAGGAGCTGATACAGGAATGCCATATGTGCTGAAATCTGAAATATGAGTGATAGGGTGTAGATAGCACTTCAAATACTGCCTCACTGTCACAAATGGAGTTGTGATCTCTTTGTCATTCTCTGAGGCATTCTTAGCAAGGTTATTACTACTGCAGGTATCATGAGATGTTTCTACTTATTCATTTTGAGTATTTCTCTGCCAGAGGCCAAATTAGGAATTGTCCTTGTGTAGTACACTCTGGGATAAAGGAAAAAGGTTTCCAAAGTGAAATTAATGACCATTATTTTTCTTCTCATTACATCTTATTTCTGGTTATACAGTGAGACAATACATATCCTTTTTCCAAGGTAAAAAAATTAGAAAAGTAATGACAACCATATTCTTGATAGTGTTCCAAGTTATTATTTTACCTGAAAAACAAGTTTTATCATTATTTTATTCTCTCTGTTACTTTTTTAATTTGCTTCACTGTGATGAGTATAAAGCTAAAAGCAGATTGCTATTCCTTGTTAATTGACAAAATTATCAAGTAATTGTTTCATTTTTATGAAACTGTTCTTTCGTCATATTTATATTTGATGCCCTTCTTCAGTACAACCAACATTATCTGCCTGTATATATTTTCATGTCTCACTCATCATTATGGGATCATAATACCATAGACTTGACAACATGTTATTCAAACATTACTCCAGCATCTTATTTTGAGTTTGATGGGTGGGCATGAGAAGACATAACACCCTGAAGTTATCATAGTCCTTTGAAAATGTCCATCACTTTGATGGGAGCCAACAATTGAATCTCAAATGAAGTGAATCTTTTTGGCAGGTTGCTTTTGCAATAGTTCATCTGTTTTACAGTTTTGCTGTCTAAAAAACTGTAACTTGCCTCCAGTCTGGAACATAAGAACTACAATTATGGGACCATTCCAATTATAAACATTTACAAGTCCTTTAAGCCGTCTGTGGTCTCATTTTCAGAGGAATACAGCACCAACAGTTCCTGCTGGGAATTCATCGCTAAACCAAGCACAAAACCCCCAAGAACAGATGCCATGCCTTCCTCTCATCCTCTTATTTGCCAACTTGCTTCCTGTTTCTGAGCCCTTTCAGGAAAGGGAAGCTGCCCTAAGCTCCTGTACTTCTTTTGGCCAAGCTAAGCGCCTGAACTAATCCAGATCCAGTTGCAGCAGGGTCCAAGTAGCTTTATTAACTTTGCCTACCTGGTAATAACAGTCCCAGCAGGACAAAGTGGTGACAAGGGCCCCAGCAGGTAGTGCAGCAAGGTCCCTGCAGTGCTGGGTGTCAGGAGAGGAAGCACATGCCTATAGTTAAGAGCTGATCGTGGTAGTATTGTTACAAAAGATACATTCAGCTGACTTTAAAGAAAATATTTTATGGAATGTAATATTTTTCTAAAAATCGTTTGAACTATTTAGGCTCCTAATTGTTCCCAAAGGAAATAAGAGATGAGAGACTGAATATTTTAGTACATTGGTTAAGAATACATTTTGGTGCAATCCACATGTTATGGTTTAAAAGGCCTGGCTGATCAGTGCTCCAGAACATGTCTCTGTATCTCACTGCTTGTCTGGCATTCCAGAAATAGCTCCTTCAGCATAATATGTGGAATTCCAATGAGTTTATACTTCCTGATTAATGTGCTATTTTCTCAAGTTGTTGACTCTCTAACATTAACTTTTTAACCTTAATTGGAAAAAGTATTTCTCTGTAGCACAGATAATCAAAGGTAAAATCAATCTTGCTTCTTATGAAGAGAATTATTCACCATGTGTTTGGTATTTTGCATTATTTAGAGGACACTTGTTTTTCCACAGCTTTTTGATTCAATAAATGGTCTTTTAGAAGCCTGGGAAGGATATAGAACTTGAAAGTAGGGATTTAAATGGTGCATACCTAAACTCTTACGACAGGATTCAAAGCACTCACTTTGTAAACTATTTATTTGTATTACCTCTCTCAAAGAAAAGTAATTTATTTAATTTGATGACATAAGTATCACAGTGCAACTGATTAAACGTTGAGCGTTTTTCTCATGTTGGTCTAGCAGGAGTCACCAGACCCCATATGAGAGACTGAAAATCTCTTAAACTCATTGTTGTAGGTGGATGCTTTTTGTGAATGCATATACCAGAGAGAAAGAGCAGAGCAGTCTTGAAAAGGCTTCAAGTGCACACTGCAGGCGAGGGAATGTCATCCTGATACCTCTTCTATGGTCCTGATTTTAACCACTTTCTTAGCTCTGAGCCAAATATATCACAGTTTGTCTTTCTGCAGAACCTCCTGTTAATGTCTATGTTAAAATATAAAAATATATCAATATTAATTTATTTTGCAATTGAAAAACAGAAAACAAAAAGTAGAAACTGTGAAATTCTATGTTTTGCCAAAAATTACTTTAATAAGGTTAAACTAGGTCTATTGCACAGTGATTTCGCTTAGCACACAAAATGACACATACATGTGGTTTTTCACACATATTTATAAAAAGATCCACCTGCAGACAGTGGAAGATCCCATGTTGAAGCAGAGGGATGCCTGAAGGGGACTGTGACTCCATGGGAAGCCTGCACCAGAGCAGGCTCTCAGCAAGACCTGTGGCCTCATGAGGCCATGATGGAGCAGGTTGGCTGGTAGAACTGGTGACCCCATGGAAAGGACCCACACTGGAGCACTTAATGAAGAACTGCAGCCTGTGTGTGGGAAGGACTCATGCTGGACAAGTTCCTGGAGAACTCTCTGTCATGGGAGGGATCCCACTCCCTGTCCCCTAGTGCGGCTGGTGGGCAGGAGGGACAGAATGTAGGAGTAAAGTTAAGCCAGGAAGGAAGGAAGGAGTGGGGGGAAGGTCTTTAAAGTTTTGCATTTGTTTCTCATTTCTCTACTTTGATTTGATTGGTAATAACTTAATTTTCCGGAAGTCGAGTCTGTTTTACCCATGATGGTAACTAGTAAGTGATCTCTTCTTGTCCTTATCTCCACCCATGAGCCTTTCACTACATTTTCTCTCCTCTGTCCAGCTGAGGAGGGTACAGGTGGCTTTGGTGGGCACCTTGTGCCCAGCTGCATTCAACCCACCACGCACGGTGACAGCAACAAAACCTGGAACATTTGATAAAAATACATTTGATATTTCTGCATGTAATGGACTTCTGTGCAGCATTTAGGGGCTTGCTGTGGCTGTGAGCAGACATCCCTAGGGTTTCTCAGGGTTTCTCTAACTTTCTGCAGAGAACCTGTAGTGATAAATAGCGCTATGCAAATCAGGCTTACCGCATTTCCCTCCTAAAAAATACACCAACCCTATAAAAAGCACCTCTGAAAGGAGAGAAAAAGCAAAGCTCTTCAGCATTTTCAGACTGCGATATACATCTTTATTCTTAAGGCAGAAGGCTGCTCTTAACCCACTCCTTTGTTGGCACCCTTGAATTTTGCCTTCCCTAGGATGGGTGGGCAGGGTTGGCCCATCCCAGCCTGGCACCGGCTGAGCAGAGCTGTCAGCAGGCTCCTCTTGGCTCCAAGGATGTGGTTTGCAGGCTCCTGAGGAGCAGGGCTTTGCTGCTCCATGAAACACAGTGCGGCTGGGGACAGGTTGTCATCAGGGACTTAAATCATTGCTGTAGCCTGGGCCAATATAGGCCCCTGGTAATTAAGTATATGCCTAACTTTAAGTATAATTTTCAGCTGGATTTAACCATCTGCTCTCCTTGTAGGTATTCATTATTGTTTACACTGTAAGAGACACATTTAAAAAAAGGATAGCAATGTATTTTTTTCCCAAATCCTTGTGCATTTTGGGTGTTTTGTTCCCTTTTGCTATTAGCGTGAAATTTTATAATTATGTGTTTATATCAAACAACGCTGAGAGGAAGAGGTTTCTGCTTTTCAGGACTGCTTTTCATCCTTAACAACTAGAAAGCAGCTGTCTGCTTCACTAGTAACCCATGCACCTTTCCATATCTAGTCCTTTTGCCCGCAAAGGTGTTGAGACACCTAAATCACATTTAGATGCTCCCTTGAAATACCTTCCCCAGGATCAGATTAAAAGCATTTGAAGAGCAGAACCAGTCTTTTCTCATGCTATGATGGCAAGTCGATTAATTCTTTGTCTCTTAAATGGTAACTAGATCCAAAGATGTGGATCTGGAGTGATGGTTCAAGATAAGTCCTTCTTCAACTCAAATGCATTACACAATCTTTTCAAAGTGCTGCTGAGGTAATTCTTTTCTTTTTTTTTCTCTCCCTCAACAAAAGAGTTCAAAGCTTTTCTAATTGCAAACGACCTTGAAAGGTTCTCCCTAGACAAAGAAGGGACAAATTAAAATGCAGCTTTCATGGCATTTTCTTCTGAGTTCTTTTGTGTCCAGAATTCAAATCTTTTAATTTATTTATGGAATTTTGCATTGTTTGTTATATTGAGGAAGAAGAATAGACTTGTGGTTTTTTATTTCTTTGTTTATTTTAAACTATTTTTTAAAAATTTAACTGTGAATAAAAACACCTACTTCTAGACTAGAGGAATCAGTTGATAAAGGATGGGAATTGTCATTAAAATGTGTTTTAATTCAAATTTCAAAATGTTCTTCAAAATTGTTTTTTTTTCTTTCCTTACTCCTTTTTTTTTAACATCACTGAAGATCTCTTTTTTTTTTTTCTGCTTGGCATTATTATATATTAAAGATGTCAAATAAGAAGACCCAAAATTATTAGGCCCTGATTTAGGTGCTTGCAATTATTACCCTTTAATGCTTTTTTTCAGAATTCTTCAGTGCTAGATGTCTTCAGGTTTTGTCTGAAAAAATTTGTATTAGCTTTAGCAAAAATAGTACAGTCACTTCAGAGAACGGGTGACAGAAATGCTCAGTGATTTGCCTGAGTAAATGGATACAAAAAACCTGGAGGAAATCTCTGTGAGTTTTTTCACGAGAATTCTGTATTTAGATGAGTTATGGACTTCAGAAAATAACAATTTACAAATACCCAACAGAGAAAATGTTACATTTTCTAGTCATTTCTATAGGTGATGTGTTCTTCACCTTTGGGATGCCACAGTGAGTGTGGGCCTTTGCAGGGAGCTGCAGGGTATCCCTTTGGTCACAGTGGCTGTGTCTAATCACAGGATTAGTGCCAACGGTGAAAACAAGAAAAGTGTCTGAGACATTTCCTGTTCACAAGTAAAAAGCCTTGAGGAAATGGTCTCAAGTTGTGCCAGGGATGTTTCAATTGTATACTAGGAAAAATATTTTTGCCAAAAGAGTTTTCATTCGCTGGAACAGGCTGCCTGGGGAAGTGGTTGAGTCACCATCCCTGGAGGTACTTTAAAGACTTGTAGATGTGTCTCTTAAGAACATGGTTTAGTGGTGGGCTTGGCAGTGCTAGGTTAGCATTTTGGGAGTTAGAGGTCTTTTCCAACCTAAAACGATTCCATTATTCTACAATCCACAGTAATCAGCATGGCTAATAACGTCTAAGTAAATCACTTTACTCCGACTATTCTGCTCATTGATCTCACTGTAACTATATGGTCACTCTACTTTTAAATTTGCAATAAAATTTAGGGCAGCAATTCCTAATCTGATAATCAGTTTATTTATTCCCTTGATTTTATATTTGTTTAAATTTTTTTACCTGGAAATCCAAGAACATTCCAGGCAACCTGAACCGCATGTACTACCTGATCGTTCACTTTACAGGTACAATTTTACTTGCCTGCTAGACTCTTTTCCTGGGTTTTGCTAGACTGACTAACTGTCACCTTTCCTGTACCCCATGCTGTGCAATAATGTGAGAGGCCTCACTGTTTCTGAAGATGACCTGGCTCTTGAAACTAGGTATTTTTTATAAAAAAATGCTTTGATAGAATTGAGATGTGCACACAGGCACCGAATCTTTGGGTACCCCACTTGCCACCATCAGAGATCCTCCCATCAAAGTCCAAGATTGCTTAATAGGGCAAAATACTATGATATTATATATAATAAAAGTGTTTCAAGGTGTAAATATTCTATTTTACATTGCAATTTTTTTGTACTTGATGCTCAAAAGCTTAATGTTTTGAGAGAGACTGTGTGTTTTCTTAATTCAGTGACAGCTGATATTTTGGGGCAGGAAGCAAAAAATGAAGTTTACTTACAATCAAAGAACTCGGAGGCAGATGTGCTCTGGGGAACAGGTACATGAAAAGCCACTGCTGACAGATCAGTGAATTGCACATATTTCTCCCCTCTGCAAGAGACTAAGCATATCATGTTAAGATTATACTTGGCCAACAAGAAGATCACCAATAATGTTCTGATGGCTGCTCCTGCTAAGTAGAAAAGTAATAGTACTTTTTACTGCAATATATCGAGATACTGGAACAAGTAGTTCTTTCATTTTAATGCAATTTTCTGCAAAGCAAAGAACATTGTGCGGAATGGACAGCTGAGAAATGAGAACACATGTTGTCATTGTAATTCATGAATGTTTCCTTTATTTTCCTCTTATTGTTATCAGGTTTTCTTATCTTTTCAGTTACCTTTTTGAGGAAGACCACAGGCAATATCAGAATTTTTTGTTGCCAAACATCATATAATTCTGCTTAGGTTTCTCTATATGTAAAATCAAAATCTGTTATATAGGGATTTCAGTATGACCTTAGTAGAGAGCCATAAGTTTTTAACTTTGCTTGTCCTGTTCATACATAATGTAAGATCTGTTATTTGAAAATCACCTCCTACAATATGTGGGTGTGTGTTGCTGACTGTAATGGGTCTTGGTTGTACTCGGGACATCCAGGTGCTCTAATAAGATGATTTACAAGTACTTCCTATTCCTTATGTAAATTCTTTTGAAGAGCTACGTGTAGACCACATATGATTTAGCTGTAAATTATATATGTAATTTTAATTATTTCTCTGATTCTGGAAAAAAAAATGTCGGTTGTGAGATTATAATTCATAACTCAGCTATTTATGGAGTAAAAAACCTACTGTTTTCAGTGATAAACAATGGCTTTCAGCATGCAAAAACACATAATAAGAAAGAAACACATCACCTACTATTAAAATCTATTTTGGCCGAATATGTGTGATCTATAAATTTCTTTTAACAACTGCCAGAAAGGGAAACTGCAAACAAAAGATTCTCATGTGGCAGCATTCCTGAGCCTTGCAGCATGGTAGAGGGAAGGCAGGGGTATTTTTTTGTGGTTAAAACACCAGTCAACAGAAAGAGTGTAAAGATGTTACACGCCTTGCAGTAAATAAAATGATCTTTAACTCTCAACATAGAATTAACAATTCTTCCCAAGTCTACTCCCAGCTCAGCTCTGCTCCCCCTTCTCTGTTTATTCCACTGATAGAAACAGTTTATTGAGGATTTTGTACTGTATTCTGAATTTTCATGTGACAGCAGGTCAGGAGTGATGCCTCTTGTTAATTAGGGGGACTGGTAACAATGCCTGAAGTTAAGACTGTGCAATTGATTGTTGCTGTCCTCCAATCATTTTCCAAACGGAAAATCTGGGCTGCATTTTTGTGTGCTTGCTTGAGGGTGAAAGAGCTTGGAGAGTCTTGCTAAGAGATGTAGAGATTGATTTAGAAATTCTTCACAAAGAGTTGCTGAAAACTTGTTTTGTTTACACGTCCTTAAATTGTTTGTTAAAATAAAGACCTAGAAAACACTAAAAACCCGTAATATTTTTGTATTACTGGTGCCTTCTCCAAAGCCGTGTCCTATAAAATGGTTGGTCAGAGGTTTCAAGCGGGGCTTGTAACACTTTGGCAACTAAACCCTGAGCCGATTCCCCCTGTGCTGGGTCTGCTGAAAGCCAGCTGGGAGTTAGCATTCAGGGCTCTCCTTCTCCTTCTCTGTTCCACCTTCTCAAAGAGGAGAGATTCCAGCTGCAATTCTTCTGCAGTTAAGCACAGCAGCACATGCAGCACAACTCAACACATCTCAGAGCCTGAGCTCATGTCAAATGGCACTAGATATTATATTCAGAGGGCTGCATTTTAGTTAAGATCAGATAGCTTGGTAAAACTTCTGTTTTATCTAAAGGTATTCAAATGACATATTTAGAAATGAGGCATATAGCAGCCCAAATAAGTCCTCAAAAGTAAAAGCAACTTAAATATACAGGTCAGGTTTAGCAAGATCACATATGTTAGGATCTGAACAAAACAGCCTGGTTTGGCTGTTTTTATCAGTAAATCAGTGAAGTAAACAATCTCAGGCACTGTAAGGAACAGATATTATAAATTGCTGGGAGTTTACAGATGTTATTGATCCTCTGTAGTTTAAACTAAGATTTCCTTAATTTTGATTTAAAAGATTGGACAATCAATTTTAAATTATTTCTAGTATTTTATAAAACTGCTTATTCTGGTATTTTTATTTGCACAGTCAGTGAAGCAAGCTTGGTCTTCTGGGAAAATTGATAAATTCTAAACAGCGTTGATTTGGCTAAAAATAATCCCACAGTCCCTCCTTCCCCCACCCCCCCCCCCCCAAAAAAAAACCCCAAATACGAAACAGGAAGAAGAAGAAGATAGAGAAGAAAGAGAAAAGATTGACTATTCAGATTTATAATAAAGTGAAAATTTTAAAATAATTTTAATTTGCAATCTCCCTAAATTATGTAAATCTAAAATCAAGCTAAAAGTCCTATATTTTATAGAATTTAGTATGAAAATAGCATATTAAAGATGCCTCTTATTTGATGTTTACTGTCTAATCATTATTACGGGTGGAAATCAACAGAATCCACAAAGATTTCTAGACAAATACCTCACATAGCAAGAGATTATAATTTCAGCATCCCTTAGAATAATTTTTAAATCTCCTTTCTCTTCCTTTATTCTTTATTTCTAGCAATTAAAATAATATTTTCTTAATATTTTTTTTTATCCCTGATCCTGGATTTTGAAACTTTTTTCTATGATTTCTGATAAAGCATTCTTCCGAAAATCAGGCAAAGTGTTTCTTCAGCAGCTTGGGGAAAAAAACAAACAGAGACCATTGCTTCTTCTAGCAGGATCCATCTTTATTACACACACTCCAGTATTTATATGTTCCCAATATGGGAAAGTTTAAAGAGAGTCTCGGAACGCGCAGAAGGAGAGGAAAAACTGTCACAGCAGCAAACAGCTGGCAGGGCAGACTTTTCTGCCCTTTATCAGCCATTCGCTCCAAGAAGCCACCTCCCAGCGTCCCAGGAGGGAGAAGAGAAACTTTCACACGTGATGTTTATGGCCGCAGTCGTTCCTCTGGTACACATCTTTCCCAGGAGAACAGGAGGCCTTCATCAAAGTTAAGGTAAGTGTGGGAAGTTGCTCTTCTCCACAGGATGAGGCCAGGATGGATGCTGCAGGCTGCTGCTTTTACAGTTTCAGTGGCCAAGCAGAACAGAACAGTTACCCTCTAAGCCTTCTGCTTCTGAGGGTGAGCTTTATCTTTCTTTGAGCCCATCATGCCATTCATTTATAAACAGTCTGTTGTCAGTTGAAACTCTGAGACTCTGATGCTTTGCTGCTGCTTGATCAAACGCTCACTATCCAAGCAATAAGAAAGATATCCAGGCCTCTGTCCTCTTAGGTATTTATGCACAGAACAGTAGCAGAACATCCACTTACATGGCTACCAAGACCACTGGCTTTGCAAGGACCTCCTCTAGCTGGAACCTACAAATCAGCCTACAAATCTGTTGCAGCAACACCTGCAATAATTCCCTGACTCCTTTTATCAGGTCTGACCAATGTAGGTTTTTACAGGGCTGTCCACCTGCTCTATATGACCATTTCTTAGGTGTGAAAATTAACACCCTATCAAGATGCCCAGCTGTGATTGTGTTGGTAAAGAAGAACTAACAGGACAACACAATTCTAAGCAATGTTCCAGGGGTGCTCCCATGCCTGCTTCCCTCACATGTTGCAGAACAGGGCTGTGGTCAGCTGGGGTGAGGTTCTTTTCCTCAGGGACCACATCTCCGAGCAGCTCCCTGACACTCACCTTTACCCACAGCCACCTACGCCTGCTCCAGGCTTATACTGGAATAGTCACCTGCTCCCAGGCTAAGCCTGCATCTGGAACTTTTAGATGCTTATCTGCAGTGGCATTTCCAGTTCATCATCCAGCTTACTGGAGGAGCACTCAGTATGCTCTGCTGCACGGGCAGTGACACAGGGTGACACTTTGCGGGAGAGTGTCTGCCAGCCACAGCCACTGTGCTAATTTGGTGGTGGAAACATCCAAAAAACCTGATGAGGGACTGATTTTTGGAGGCATAAAAGTTTAATGCATGAAGTTCATGTGTATGTGTATGTTTATGCAGAATGTGGTACTGCTTGCTCAGTTTGCAATATTTATAGACTTGCTCCAAGAGCTGGCTTAAAATAGATTAAAATAAACACAGTGTGGGTCACCAGCTGACAGAAAGACACACATAGCTTCACTAGAGTTGTGTTAGTTTACAGAAAAGACCTGGCTCGGGCATTGCAGAAACAAGAAAGTAGAAGTTTGCAAATAAATACCTCTAAAATGTATTTTGGATTCCCCAGGCCAGTAAGATAGGGAGCATGTGTAACATTACTCAACAGTCATAATCATTGCTAACTGAAAAAAAATTAACCAATCTTCTCAAAGTAAAATACATAAAAAATCTCAAAATATTAGCTATTTTATAAGGAAATCTCAGTGACTCAAACTCTCCTAAAATCAGTAGCAAAACAAGTTTTTAAAACTGATTCTTCGAATAAATTCAAACATTTGTAATCTTAGCTTTTTGTTCCTTCTCGAAAGTACTTTTGTAATGTGTTAAGCCGAAATCCATTTGTCAACAAATAGCAAAGGAAAAACTTTCCTGCATCATTTTACTACTACGATCCTGCTAAGATGCACTTGATTTCCATCCTTGTTGGAAGATCTATTAGGAATTATGGGCACATCAGACTTGCTGCAGTTGTGTTTTTTGAGGTTTTTCACCTCATAAAACACTGTGGCCGTTATGAAATAGCTTTTTCTCAATTCCAGACAGCATTTTACAAAATCAAAAATACTCAAACTACAGGCTATAGTTTTGAAGTTATCTCTAATGATGAAAAGCATTTTAGATTTCATAGTTAGTGTTTAGAAAATATCAGTCACTATAAGGAAGAGAGGACTTTAGAACCAGTTACTATAAATGTGAAAGATGTGAATGATCTCAGCAAGGGCTTCTTGTAAAAAGTGATACAATATGTAAAAAATTACAAGGGGATAGGCAAAATCAACAGTTACAGGTACCTATTTCTCTGAATAATTGTATTTATACAAATATTTAGAGGTAATAAGAACAGCAACTTCCTTTTGAGGACTAAAACTATCTTTTCTCACAAAATGACAGGGTGACAAAATACTAAAGCCATCATTAAAATAATATAAATATTTGTGCATTTAACCGATGTTACTCCAGTGGGACACAATATCTACTAGGCAAGAATTCATCCCTTTCTTTGGATTGTCAATATTTGGCAGCATGTCACAATACCATACCCCACCCCAGAAGAGAAAACATATTTTATATGGCAGAACAGGAATAAAGAAAGTATGGAAGACAGAGGCTGATGGTTATTGGAAATGTCCCCCACCTGCCTGCAAGAAAAGCATGATCAGGGCGGTGCAATTAGCTTCCTCACCCACTAAAGGCTACGTCATCACAAGATCAGAATCACTGCCCTTTTCTTAATTTGTTTTTTGGGAAATAGATTCCTATCTGAAGTTGTATTTTTCAGTAGGCAGAATTGGAACATTGAACAAGGGGATCCTGACAAGTTTTATTACTTTAGCTTAAATTAAACAGAGAGACAAAAAAGACAGAATAGCCTCTCCACCATCTCTGCTGAGACAAAGCAGTGACACCTCTCCATGGCCTCTTGCAGCATTTGAGGAAATAACTGAGAAGCTGCAGCTGAATAAGGATTCAGGTGGCTGTTTAAGGGCAGCAAGTGGACCATTTCGGCTCAGCATTTTAACAGAAGGGCACCAGCAAACAGGATGAAAACTCAAATTTATGTTATTATGGGTTATATAACAAATGGGTTATATTTTATGTCTTGAGAGATGATAACATGGTATGTCCTACTGATATCATCCCTGATCTCATGGCTATGTTAAATCTAATTTTGTTAATGCAAAAAACCAGAGGATTTTGCAAACTCTTTAGAATTCCCTGAGTTATTAATATTTTTGTGTTCTGGGTATATCTTGACAGGATCTACATAAAATTATGCTTTTTCATTCCATTTAGTTTATAGATTTCAGAAAGCTAATTTTTTTGCTTCCAAATGGAGATCAAGTTAAAGTGATCGTATTAGTTTACAAATTTCTGCAACACTCTACAAGCAAAATTGCTTAGTTAATTTTCAAATAGTGTGAAAACTGATTTTTATTTGTATTTGCAATGAAATGGAGAAAGTGTACCTCTTGAGTATTTGCTATCATTTCCGATTCTAGTCTGCAAAAAATGCTAATTAAAGCAGTGGGTCATATCTTGCAGTGTGAAAGAGATTTGATTTTTCTTTTACTTGGAAACAATAACACCCTGTTGACTCTTACTAAAGTACAAATCTGACAGTTCCAGGAAAGGGCAAGCAACCACATACTGACACATTTTTCACTTGTTCAGTATTATGTGGAAGGCCTAAGGAAAATGAGCATCCCAGGGAGCAAAGCCATTGTGCTGTGATGAAACTGAGACAAGTGTTTACAGCTCCTCCTATATGAACTGGGCTTTAAATAAATGCACAGTGAGTTTCTAGATTGATTTACACTACTGAAAATGTACTCATATGGGTGGTATGTTTGGACAAGTGACATTATAAACATGGTGGGTAATATTCTGGGAGCTGCAGGATGTCCATAAATGTCGGCAGCATTGCCTTAAAGCCATTTATGTCTAATTTTCTCCAGAAGGAGAAGAAATAATCTCCAGTCTACGACAAAAAAAGGTTCTGATTACAGAAAACAAAAAACAACACCAAAACCACCAAACTCCCCCCGCCAAAGAAAAACACCAAAAGCACCTTCTCCAAAATTTAAACTACTGGAGAAATAAACAGTTGTTGTGTCATTTCTTAAGTTGATAGAACTCTTGACTGTGATCTCGAGGACAGTGGCTTGGCTTGCAGATGGGCAGGGTGGGGGGCTTTGGTTCCCTTCCAGTTCATCACCCTCCTCCGAACACAGCCACAGGCATCAGGACGTCAGTCCTGCAGCCAAGGTACATGGCTCTGCTCAGAAAAAGTTTGCCTAGCAGGTCGGACAGCCCAGCTGACCCTCAGGAGCCCCATTTTCCTCCAAGATATCAGCTGCTAAGTACTTTCATTATTTGTAAGGAACATTTTCCTCTTAAAACTAGTGGTGCTGGATCCCTGGCAGTGTTTGATGCTATGAGCCTTTAATTCCCCTTCAAGCTATACTTCCTTATGAGGTGAGAAAACCTCTGGATTTCATCCAAACACAGACAAGGACCGTGGTTGTAGATTTTGGAAATAATTGTAAGGCAAACAAATAAAAACACACTTCTCTAAGTTCAGTTTTGCATATGGCAACAAACATGGCTTATGCTGTAAAGAGAAACTCTAAATTTTTCACTGACTAATGAAATAATACAGGTGGTGCTTCAAAATTAGATACAGCTTTGTCCACTGTGCGCTCAAAGAAACTGCTTTGAGAGGATACTGCTGAAGCATTTTCCTTTATCCCAAATAATTTTTTCTTGTTTTTATTTGTAGTATATATCTAAGAAAGTTGAGAGTGGAAGTTGCTGAATTTTATATACTTTTTGTCTTATTTGTATGTGAATTTGGTAGATTGTCCTGAAACCTAGGCCATCACCAGCTCTTCCATTCTCCCTTGAAAGAGAAAAAATAAGCAGAAGAGGGACAAAAATTAAGGAAAATTTATTTTGAAGAAAAATCTGAATTTGGAATGTTTAAATAATGGGAAGAAAGATTGTGCTTGGAGGTTATCAACCTTCATAATGCCCTGTATTTATTAGACGAATGAGATATACGTTTGGTTTTTTACTATTAAGTCTTTTTTTTTGTGAAGTTAATGGGTATCTGAATATCAGCATGATCTCATTTTGAATGGTACTGTTGTACTCTTCTTCCTCTTGCTATAGACAATTTTATTGATTTAAGTAACACCTCTACAGTCAGTCTAATTATGGGATGAAGCACTTAATGATTTAAAAAACTAGAATCTGCTCTATAATTTCCCTAAGAATTTAGTATTCTGCACTTTTATGCCTTCAAATATATTCCAGATCATGTGCTAATTCAGAGCTGAGGTCATTCTGCAATGGTCTCAAATATATGCAAAATCCAAGAAGCTGTCAGTCCATTTCTGATCCATTTTTTATGTTCTTACCCTAGTGGTAGAGGAAAGATTGCAACATGATCTTAAAATGAGAAATGTAAATACATGGCATACTTGGAATAAGGTGAGAAATGTCTTTATAATTTACTACTGCTCTTCAAAGATATTGCCTTCCTGGGAGGCAAGGACTTGATTACAAAGTAAACAGAAGTCAGGGAAAAAGGAGTATTATAGGCTTTGATGATCTTTCTATCAGATAATTTTATTTCATGTGCCATGGAAGTATTTACACTATTTATGAAAAATTTTGAAATGAGTAGATTGTGTCCCCCAATTTTTATTTGAATCCCTTATAAATATTCATAGACAAGTGATGTTTGCAGTTTTATCAATCCTTCTGATAGACTCAAAATTGTTGTCTATTCATCTCAAAGTTTCTTTCTTTTTCAAGGGGGAAAACAAGCCAAATTCCTTAACCTTTGCACATGATTTATAATAAATCTGCTGCGTCGAATCTATTGTTCAGAGTCAGTTTCATTTGTCTTGCCCTACACTGCTCTTTCTGTAAGGCAATAACACAGTTTTCTTTAGCTGATTTATGCTAGGAACGCAATTATGAAATTCCAAGTCTGGGTCCTGCACTCCTGTCTCAGGCTGTTCAGTAACAAAACTAAAGGTCCCTTGGAAATAGAAAGAAAAGGAGCTAAGTGTACAGCGAGGCCATTTCCTCAATGTTTGGGAAATCTTCTACACCACGACGTGAAGCCCTGAAAATACTTTTCTTGTGGGCAGCCAGGAGTCATGGGGAGAAAAGGGTAGGAAGATAGGCAGCAGCTGTGGGAATGGTTCTCATCTCGGAGCGACAGAGAAAGGTAAATCCATCCTGGTCTCTACACACATGGCAGACCTGCTCTTGTTGCTGCTGTTTGAAAGGCTCGTGGATTTTTCTAAGGAAGACATCCTCAGCTCTGAGGTCCTGAAAGCACATTTTGCTCCAAAGGTTCAGTAGCTGTCAGAGACACCAAGTCCCATCACCCCCATTGCATTACCCTTAGAAATTAAGATTGCTCTGCTTCCAAAGAAATCATGAGATAAATGTAATTAAGTATTTTTGGTTTTTCACTGTTAAATCTTTCTCTCCTGAAGTTAAGGGGTATCTAAATATCAGCATGAGCTTTTATCAAATCGTACTATTCTTTTTTTTTTCAGGAGGTGTCTCCACAACCCACATTAATGACAGCTAAAAATATAACAAGGAGTTGAACAAGGAAAATGTAAGCAATATATTAATTAGGAAAAAAAAACCCCCTCATTTCATACCTATTATATGAAACACAATAAAGTAGAAAAAATAGAAATACAATAGATATTTTGATCTTGAAAATGCAGAGAAAGCAAAAGAAAGAAATAGCCTGACTAATTATGAAAAAAAATAGACATTTAAAAGAAACTTTAGGCAGAACTGACAAATATGTGAAGCAGACCACAGTTCTCAAAAGTAGCTTTCAGAAACTGAGTAAGATTGCATTGCTAACCTCCTGTGTGCTGGGACAAAGCTCAAGTCAGTGAAAGAGAGGTTTGTTTCCATTATTCATAATCACACAGGAAACAATTGTCACAAATGAAAAGAGGTTAGATAAAAAGCCAAGGATAACTAAAAGAGAGTTCTGGAGAATTGCTACTTGAGGTTATCCATGCAAAAAAGTAAAAATCTGAATATATGGAAGGTGAAAAATGGAATACAGACATTCCCAATGATTACATTTGTCTACTGCCCAAAATTACAAGCCTAATTACTTTCATATACTTCTCATTTGAGCCATGCTTTAGAAATATACATGGCATGACATAGTCATGGAATATGACTCCATTGAGGCATAAGCATGCATCTACAATTATAACTTTTGTTTGTGTCTTACACGGAGGGACTATGAAGTAAAAGAGGTGTCAAAAACTGTTTTGAATACTTTAAAAAGATTTAGGCTGCTACAGTATGGTTGGTAATTGTAGACCTATTAATTCCTGAATGAACTTCCTTTGCCAAATTTTCTGATACAAAATATAGAAAAAGAAAAAAGAGCTCTGGAAAGAATTATGTAAAGAGATAATATTCATTCACATTCAGAAACTAGTAGAGAGAATAGTAAATACTATTACAAGAAAATGCCACCTTTCACACCTCAGCATGGAAACCATTTTAAGCATAACACTCATTTGTAAACTCAGGGAATCAATGCTGTAGCCATGGGATTATTCCCTAAAGTAATAATGAGGCTATGAATGTGTTTGAAAAAATTGTGAAACTTTGACACTATAATGCTACAAATATTAAACAGGGCAATCCAAATGCTCATTTTCATTCCAAGATGTTCTACTCAACATAGAGTATCATTGTTAATGTGAAAGACTTGGTTAATCAAAGTCTTTCCTTACATAGAGTACAAGAGACGCAGTGAAGTGATTTAACCTTCAGAGCATCAGCTCCTGTAATTGAACCACACATTTTTATTCACTGGCAAACAAGGCAGACTATGGGTGGTTTATTGAAAATGACAGAATAAAGAGGACAAGGTTTTAAGTTCAAAAAGAAAGAGTATCATATTTTAGCATAGGCTTATGGAACTACCAGGCAGCTACTGAATATACTTACAAGAACATGAATGCAAACAATGCTTTTACAAGTGCAGAGTAGTAAAATATAGTTACTGTTATAAAAAAAATCAGGTGCAGGAGGACATCCTTTTATTGATCTATGATCAGGACATTCAATGTGTAAGGGAACTGTAAATAAACTTTGTCACAGTGGAAAACATATGTTCTATAATAATAACACCTGCCTGAAGACAAATAGTTTATTTTCCTTTGGATGCAGTGCATGCTAGAAGAAAGCCTTCTTCACAGGCAAAAATTAACTCTAATTGAATTTAAAAAATTATGCAATTAGGTGCGGATGCACCAATGGGGACAGCTCATTGCAGAAAGAGCATGAAAGGTAGGAGAGATCAAGAGGAAACTAGAGGAATAATCAAGGATCTAAAACCAAGCCAACCCAACCCAACAAAAAATACCCAACAAAAAACGCAACAAAAAAACCAAAAAAAAAGCATTGTAAATCACAAACAAAACAAAAGAAGTATGAAATATTTTATAAATAAAATAAGCAAAGAAAAATAAGTATATGGGAACTTGGGAATGTAGTGAGGGGTTACCTGCTGTTACTTGGGTTATTTAAGACTGGCTTCTGAGATGCTTTAAATCTTACAGATCATGAATCCTTGGTCTCACATTATGAATGGTTCTTTCTTTTTTTTTTTTTTAAACATGATCTTTTCTAAAGACACTAACAAATTCATCTTTTGAATCTGTCCATTGAGTGGATGAAGTCATTTGCCTTACTTAAATGCACGGGCTGAGGATCAGTCCCTGGTTCCACACCTCAGGCAGGCTGCCAGGTGTTCCACTGAGAGGTGCCTGCCATGGCCCTCCAGTGTCACTGGACACGACCTTCCCTGAGCTCCAGCTCCTGTTACAAGGCTCCCAGCTTGGCCAGGTGGAAGAGGATTCCCAGCAGGAGCTTATCAAGCACCCACATCCTTGGATACACAGAAACAACTTAGAAAAGGAGGGGTTTCCTCTGACTCTGAAACACATAGTAGTTCTCTGATAATTTTCATAATATTTTAGATGGCTTTGAACTTTACACAGATCTTTTCAATCTGAAGAACACTGGGTTGATATCTATAGCCTCTCAGGAGATTAGCTAAACTATAAGGTAGCTAAGATGTAAGTTTGTGTAGGAACACTTGTCCTACACCCACCTGATACAGGACAAATGTGCAACCAGAAGACAGCAGGAAAAAAAAAAACTATCTCCAATCTGTGGCTCTGAACTCTGCTTCATTTTATAAGTAACATAAAAATGCAAAAAGTACGGCAATGAGAAAAAATGTATAGATGTTGCTTAATGGATGCAAAGAAAATAAATAGCAAAATCAAAGCAGAAGTGATATAACTTATTTTCTTGAACATCTTAGCAGGTTTCTTTATCTTTGTTAACACTTGTTCCTCTGTTAAGTATAAAGCTAATAGGGTACTCAGAGCGATCATTGCTAATAAGGAAATGTTAAGTTCAAAGTAAGACAAGGAATTACAGGCTCAGCAACATGTATGCAGCTTCTAGAATATGAAGCCTTTCAGACAGAGAGGCAGCACTGGATCTGGGAAAGAGTCTAGACTGTACTGAATGTAGTCTGAAGGACTGTTTGATTGCCCCACGCCTTGCCTGGATGCAAGATACGCACTCTGACAGTTCCTATCAGTAAGATGCTCTAGGCCTACAAAGGTGTTCATGTGGATATGTTCAGAAGTGCCAAAGTTCTCTTTAGGTATCTTTTACTTATTAATTCCAAAGTCTCCCTAATGAATACACAGTAGGAAACACTGTTTTCTTTATTCGTATTCCTTTATGTGTTGACACATAGATAGTGAGAGTTGGTCAAAGTAGATACAGGCTTTCCCTCTTTTCTTGGATCAATAACCCTTGGGAGTGACTGATAAAATATAAATTCATTGATTATTAGCATTTGAAATTTTACATAGTGCTTACCTCACTGTCTGTATTTGTATATTTGTTCAAAACTTGTGCGACCTGGTGTGACTTCACCTGCCATGAGTAACAGGGAAGTGTCTTTTGCATTTTTAACTGGAGGCTGAGAAAGATCAGGAAGGAACTGAAGCCAGGAAGGATGTCCATCTGGCCTAATAGGTATAAGAGTATTATAGACATACTTTCCTGCTTTCATAGGGTAGGAAGTTGGTGAGGTTGGAGAGGTGACAAGATAAAAACCTCATGTTTTTTACTTCTTCTGGAGCCAAACTTCATACGTTTATGAATAAATCTGCTCTGCTACGATTTCCAAGTAAAAATCCCAAGGAAAAAGAGCAAGAAAGAAAAACAACAGAACAATGAGTGTCAGAAACGTCAATAAAAGACTTTTTCTCACAGAATTTGTACTCTGATTTTGCTAACACAAGAAATGTGGGTAGCACAGATAAGCCTTTTGCATTCTGGGTACTGAACTATACCACTTTGCCTAAAAATTTTGAAGCATCCAGTAGTTCCTGTAGTTATAAGTGTAGCTTTAATATCAAATTTATAGAGCAGAGTTTTAAGGAGTTATTCAGACACTTTTATTTTTTCTTTTAAAAATGCTGTTTCAGCAAAATGTAAAGCTAATTTCAAGGAAAGTTTCAGCTCTAAGTATTTCTCTGAGCCAAAGAGTTTATCTGAAAAAAGAAAAATTATGTTTACCCTTTTATGTCAGAATAGCCAATATTTTGTCATAAGGATATCAATGTCTCAGATTGAGAAATTTCTTTAAATTCAAGCTCTGATTGGCAGAGGGAAAAACCTGATACTGAGCCCAGAGGAAGTCCCCTTACTGTTCTGATATTGGCCTTCAGCCAATGCTTCTTTTTTTCTATGAAGACACAGAGTCCCAACTGAACCCCATTAGGGACAAAATGGCTGTGATTTGCTTTTACAGGAAAAATTGTAAAGTGTAATGCTTCAGTGTTCAGACAAGCCCGTGTTCCCCTTTCCTCATCCCACCGCGATTTAGGTTTCTAAGCAGTGAAAAGGGACAGGGCAGCTCTTACTCCTGGGACTACACTAGTGTAGCACTCACTGGTGGGATCACAGTGGTTTGGACAGGTTGCTATTGCTCAGCTCTGGAACACTTTCTCACTGGAATACTGAAGTGTTCCCATACTGGGGGCTCTAGAGCTCTCTCCAGTGATTCACCTCAGGTGCTGTTGTGTGATAAATGGAGTTGCCCTCTGAAGGCAACTGCTCTCTCTTCATTGACCATTAAGAGAGTTTATAGACTTCTCTTAAACTATGCTTCTACTTAACAAGTGGAGATGAATCACATTTCCATTTTTGTTTCCGTTTTTGAAACAAAAGGTGGGAATAGTAACCCAGTCCTGCATCCATAAAGCTTTGTAAAGATGAATACATTAAAAGAATGGAAGGAACTGTATGATAATAACTGCCATCAAATAAATGTTATCCAAAGAGAGGGCTTAGGATTTTAGAAAGATTTGTGAAAGACCTTTGAAAAATACTGGCCCTGGTACAGCATGACTGCTTCACGTCTGGAAAGACCTCACTGATCATAAAATCACCAAATACAAAAGAGTTATTGACTTCAGTGTGATGTTTAAAAATAATATAACTACGTCTGTCTTATGTGTTCTCTTCTTTAAGTGGATCGTGTTCTTCAGTAGCATCATCCTTCAAGTCTCAAAAAATGCAGACAAAGGAAAAAGAGAGATTTTTTTGGTTGATCAGTGAGAAGTCAAAAATTTCACCAATTGCAAAACTGATGAGAGTCTTCATGACCACCAGAAATGTTTGATCCAGTACAAAAGGAATTTTAAATATTGGAGTGTCTCACATAATTTGTTTAAGCATGGTATGTGACAACAGAAATCTAGGTGCAGGAAAAACTCTCTTCATTTTCAGAACTGACCTAAAATATTATGCAACACTTTTCACTTCTCACTTTTAGATATCCTCAGTGAGAATAACTAAACACATTCCTTTCTGGGTCAGAGTTCTTCAGTCTGTATCCATTTAAGTGATAAACCCTTTTCATTCTTCTGAACTTGCTGTTTCAGATTCATTGCCTACACTAAATTGTCCTCAGTGTCCTGGTTTATTCAAGATCCATTCACTCCTTAGATAGCCCCGAGACACTAAAACTGGTCAGCACATTGCTTGGAAAATAAATCCTTTGCTACTTTCTCAAACACATTTGTCTCTTTAGCCCTGAAACAGTTCTTATCCAAATCAATACCGGTATCAGGATAATTAAAATCCACCATGTTTAAAGTTTGGCCTTCTTGCAGGTCTCTCTTATCTATTAAACCATTTCCTGAAGACTTTGCTTACTGCCCTTGAAATCCAGGGCTACATTTTTAAACCATCTCAACACCATAGTGTGTTCTTTTATTTAAAACTTGCCTACTTTAGCTGAAATATTTTGATAAGTGATAAACGTTTTTCTCCATTACTGATGCTGACAATTGTCTTCTCTTTTGTTGCCCATAGATGTCCAGTCATGTCAAATTTTGAATAATTTTCCCAATTTACCCATGATTGCATGACTCCATTATTAAAGTTTCAGGGAAATAGATTTCTAGCTCAGAAATGTGGATGTGCCATCTTGTTACATTTGCATATATGACAGTTTAGCTCTCTTATTGAAATCCTCATTTGCAGAGTACGACAGACAAAACAGAATCCTGCATGGACGAGGCACTGAATCACTCAGAGGCTCCTGCTCTAAAAGTACTTTGATATTTACTAACTTTAAACATGTTAACAGTTTTATTGTCTTGACATTAATAATATGCCAAAAGGATTGTGTGATTAAGTGTCTTGCTGACTTGGCATCTCAGTTCTTGAAAGGGATTTAGCTTTAACTAGTACAGTGTCTACTGTCAACAACTGACATATCAAGAGCTCCAAGTTTAAGAAGCCAAACAGTTTATGTGTTGGGATCTAGACAGTTTTCCTATAAAATTGTCTTTGCTCGCTTGGCTAATCTAAAAACTGGCCCGGGTAATTTTCCATATTAGCAGAAAAAAAAGAAAAATCGATACATGATTATAAAATTGTATTTCTTATCTTCTAATGCTTGCGCTATCAGTAAAAAATCTAGTTATCACCAGCCATCCAACCTTCACAAGGTTAGTGTGAATTTGCAGTACAGTTGTATCTGTGCTTTTTTTTATTGTAGAACTGCTTCATGTACCTTTTAATTTGGTTGTCAAGGGAGACAGGAAGCAATAATTAAGGGTAAAAGATGGGGTATGGAAGCTTTATTAAAGGATATATTGAAGATGGGAATTTGATCTGAGAATTAGATTATGATTAGAGTTTTTAATGCAGCTGTGCCACTCTTGAGTGACAGAGCAGCAGATGAACTGAACAGGCAATTATAACTACAGGAGTCTCCCTAATCTTTACAATCCCAACCTCACAGTCACATCCATTTAAATTAATTTTCATGAAGGCTGCAAATTTACAGCTTCACCAGATTGGAAATTTGTTTGTTTATTATCCACAGGAAATATTTTTAGGGAAGTAAATAGCACTGAGAGCCATCTTGTCTTTCTGCTTTACTTTTTAACTTGCAGAATTAATAATATGAGATTAATCTGAAGACTGCTGCCTTTATGAAAACTGATTGATTCTCGGCAGCCCAGTGTTATTATGATTATCTGTGGGAAGGTCAGAGGGAAGGCATGTAAAAGTCATAGCTGATTCATGAGTTCCCTATATTAAGCAGAAGATAAAAAAGGAGGCTTGTGTTGATCAGCGTTATAAGTGAGGAATCAGTCTTCCTTGCATTACTGAAACTGAAATTCTAGGAAAGGGATTTTAAACAACTTTGGACATAGTTATTTAAAGATGTCTGTTGCAGAGAGATAGCAATAGTTCATTACTATGTATGCTGGAAACCTTTTTAAGGAGTTCTTTGCTGCACAAAGATTAATTTACCACTACGTTTTCCCTCCTTCACTACTAATATAAATAATGGTTGTGGCTTAAATTGGCATTATATTTTGATAGCCTAGTTTTGAACATACAAAAGAATATGCTACAGAACTGCTCAGAAACTTGGAAATGGAAACCACGAAACAGTGCTCTTCAGTTCCAGAATTTTATTTTGGAATGTCTGTAATGAATTGAATAAAATATGAACATTTAGAAATAAGGCATTGTTTTCACAAAATGTTCAGCAGAGAGCTGTGGCAAAGAAAAAAGAAAACCTTCACGAGCAAAATCAGTGACAGAAAAAGTATTTCTCTACTGGTTGTCGTTCACGAAACTTGGAAGATAATTCCAGAAACTGATTATCTGCAGTTGCCAGATCGACAAAATATTTGAACACCTGCCTTTAAGCATGCAAAAAATTCCATCCAAGAAGAGGCAATAGGTATGCCCAATCTTCTCAAATACTGAAGTTTTTGCTGAGTCCTTGTCTTAACTCCCCAACAGAATAAGAATCAATCACATGTCATCATCACTGCTGATGGTTTCTTTCAGAGGAAAATGTGGGTTAGCACTCTGACAGGAAGCTGTGGGACATCCTTACGATGTCTCTGATCTGATCATCTAGGTGACTAGGTCATGTAAAACACCAGAATTTATCTCTAACCAAGGTGAGTTAATAAAATTCAAAGCTCAGAGACTGCCCAGTCAGCCTACTTCTCATAGAACATATTTACAAGCTCAAAGTATATTCACAATTAGTTGAGGTGGGAATCTCAAGTTTGGTCTAACATGGTTCTAGTTATTTTACAAGAAAGTGATGTACTAGAAAATACACCTTAGACTTCATATTTTGCTGATAAACAGAGGAACATTTATTTTCCTCTGAACTTGAAAATGTCAGTCAGGTGACATTTTATGTTCAGGTAGATTATTCACATTCTTCTGAGGAAAATTACTGAAACCAGCTATAAGAAAAACGTTGATCAAACACCCTAATATCTTTGTTCATTGTCAATATTTTAAGTTACTCATACTCTCAGTTGATCTGAGATGGGAGAGTAGGTGTCAGTGAAACAGAATACTTCATAAAAGCAGCTGACATGGGAATGCTCCCTGCAAAGAAGCCATGGTGAAATATGTATTAAAAAATATGAAAAATGGTACTGAAATTAGACAAGCAAAATACACTAACAGTTGGAAGCATTGGAATTCCTTTTGTTATGAAACATTTTTTTTTTTTTTTTTTGCAGAAGATTAATATATTTGAGACTTGTACTTTCTCAATATTTGGATTTATTTAAGATGTGGTGACTAATTGCTGTCACATTTGGCTTATTTATTCAGCAAGATAGTCTGCCTTCCTTGACCCTAGCTTTTCTGGATCAAGGCTTCAAGGACAACATCTAGTATATTTTCTCAGGTGCTCTGCTTTGGTAGGTGCCTCCAACGTCCATCTTTTAACTCAGAATCCGTATTGGATAACAGTAATATTTCAAAATATACAGGAAAAAAAAGAAGATTTTTTTTTAAAAAAATTAAATCTTTGTCAGCTCCTAAGTACAAAAACTGATTTCTTCTTGCAGAAACAAAAACATATTCATTGATCTGAAATGTGATGGTGAAAATCAGGGACTTGCTGTAACCTGAGCTGAGAGAGCATGTTTGTCAGTTTTTTTTTTGTGGAAAAGTCATTCGAAAGCAATTTTTTGAGATTTATCTTAAGTAATTGATACTACTTTGATATTACTATTGTTGACTTATAATTTGAAAGCATTCCTCACATGCTTAGTCAGGTCCCATAGGCAAATGAAAATTGGTGTGCATAAATGTCTGGCAAAAATTCTGACAAAACTCTGCTCCCTTTATTTTATTTTCACATCACTCTTCCTGTCTTTGATTAACATTGTGCAATTATAACTCCTCAGTATTTCCTCATATCCGAATATTAGTTGATTAATCTTGATGATAATGGATTGAGAACTGGTTTTAAAAACTGAATATATGAAGTCTTTTATTCAAGAAGTTATGACTGATTTTTTTAAACATCCTTTACTTATATGGCAATTATACTATTTGTAGGACGTGAGTATTTATCAGTTGTTGTTATTAAAAAGTGTGGAGTAGATGACTGAGCCTTTTTTTTTCCTCCAGAAAGTATTGAATATTTTAAGTTTGAAGGTCATATGTTTTGTGCTGAAATCAATCTTCCTTGTTTAGGGCTAAGAACCAATACTATTTAATTGGACATAGTTCCTGCTGCATTAGAGCTCTGTGCCAAACAGGAGAGAGATGCACCACCACTTCCCTGAGGCAGAGGAACTTTCGGGAAGGAATTTTCATTACAGCTGCTGCATTTTTGGTGTCTCTGTGAATCTGTCACCACCAAAGAGTAAAGGATTTCTCTTGCTGCTCTTTCTTCCTGGACTTATGTGAGCAGGAATCATATGAAACCGAGTTGTCCTTTGAGCATTTTCACCTGAATTATGGCTCCTCTGAAAGAAGGGAGAAAGGAACTTTTAAGTTCCTAAGAAATTTGATCCACACAGCTCATGCATTTCTGCGTTAAACCACATTTGTAGGTTGACATCATTCAGGCACTTTTTGCTGTCTTTTTAAAAATTGGAGTTTCTCAGATAGGAAGTTAGCAAGGCCCGATTCAAAGCTCATGATTATCAGTGGGAAATCCACACTATTACAGTGGCAGCTCAATCCATGACACATTAAACTGCATCTGTCAGCAGGTTCATCAGTTTTCGTTATTATGCATTACATTTTTTAAGTTTGTGTTTTTGTAATGCATAGAAGTAATACTGAAATAAATACATAATTATCTTATTTATGGCTTAAACCCACAGGCATCTGAGTAGTCCTATTCTGTGGCATTGTGATCTGGGCTTTTCGCTTTCAGGGATAAAAATCCATTGCCCATCTGCTTGAAGATTTCTGAACATCAGCCATAAGGTGGAATGGCAAGGTCAAAACAATCTTTGATGTACAAAACTATGCTGATTAATTATAATAAGAGTTTGACCTAATACTGACATCATCAATAAAATAAATGTAGGTTGCTATCTAACAACTTTTAGGCTTGTAATCAATAAAGTACATAGAGACATTCCCATTTCCCAAAAACCCAGAAGCTCTTGGATTTAGATCTGAAGGCAGAGCTACACCCATTATGAGACAGACAAGTTCTCTAAATAAAGGAAGACAAAACCATCCTTGACATTACCTAAAAGATTTTTTTTTTGAGGATACATGTAGTTTACTGCTCAGTTTAGGCACTTCTACATGTTAATGTGCCTTGTCACTCAATCCATGAAATGTACATGTTTCTTCAATGTAACCCAAGTATTTAAATCCATTTTTAAAGTTGCTATGCATTTAGGTGCTTTTGAAACTGCAACTAGGTAAATATCTCTTTTATCTGCCCCCCAAAGCTTTTTGAAAGCAGGGAATAAGTTTATTGATTAATACAGATGAAATAGTCAGGGTAAAATCCGACTTATCACATCGGGTGTCCTTTAATTTATTTTAGTTCCTTGATCCTTCAGAAAGCTGCTTCTCTTTGCATATACCAAATCATCCAATAATCCAGATCTTCAAAGCTCACAGTTTAGTCTCTGCATCTAATTTGAGAGAAAGAAACTGCGTCATAAACTAGTAGTATTTTAAGTGTGCGAAAACCCCAGGAAAAACTTCTAAGATAAACTTTCATTAAGTTCACAACATGCTGTTCAACACCAAACTTCTTTTTGATAGCCTGATTAATTTATTGGTTGTGATAGATCTTCAGGAAAAAGAAAACTATCTTTTGATATTTTGACAAACTCAACAACAATGAGAGAACTTGATCTGAACCAGGGATCTGCAGATAATACTGGAAAAAGGATATGAACAGAAATGAAGTAGCAATAGTAACTCTGATGTTCTCCTGACCCATTTAAGAGGAAGAAAAAGTAGTATATTATACCTTAAAGAGTTTTTGAGCCAATGATGTTTTGACTATGCTCAGTATTTAAAAGAAACCAGAAACCAGATGGAGCACGAGATTCATAGCTGCATGTATGTTTCTCTATTTACAATAAAACATAGCTCATAGGAACTCACTTATGCCACTTTTTCCTTTGACAGAACTTACAAATTTTTGTTTTGTTTTGTTTTCTATGGTAATTAAATTTTGTTACCTCACAGAAAAAGATGTGATGATCATATCATTATTCCCATTCCTATGTAAGTGTAGAGGGATAATTTAGAGTTCAAATAATACCCTCCCACACAGTATCACCCAGGTCTTACATGCATTTCCAGAAAGTAAATAGTTTTTATATTTTTTTTTTTTTCAGAAATGAAGATACTTGGTTTGAGAGATGTAAATCTGGGCATATATATTTAAAAGTTTCAGAATAATGATAATAGAATATAATAATAATAGAATAGAATAATTGTTAATTATTAAGTGACTCATCTATTCAGTAGCAAGGAGTGAATCATGAATCTCAGTATTTTCAGAGTTAAAGTGTTAATTTCACACATATTATGAAATATCTGCAATAAATTCAAGTAATTATGCTATTAAGCAGTTCTTCATCTATTGAATTAATTAAACTTTGTGTTCATTTCATAACCACTTTAGACACCCTCAGTAACTGCAGATTTAATCCTCTTTGAACCTTTCTATATTTAGTTTTCCATAGATTGACTTAGACCAATCACTCAGTGCTGTAAGAATGAGATTGTTCTTTCACCTCATTATGCTATTCTTTTCCCCCGCATGCCACCTCTTTTTTTGTACCCTGGGTTGTGAAATCAGAGCACCTGTGTCAAAACCTCCTAAAGGCCTATAAATGTGAAATGCTGTTCCATACACATGGGAGGTTTTGTCACATCACAATGTATTGTCATGAGTTTGGTTTTTTCTTTTCTTTATTTTTTTAAGATCTTCATCCTCTTCTTGCTTAACATGTTCTGAGATTAATCTCAATAGTACAGCTAATTCAAATTAAAAAAAAAAGAGCTATGCCATCACTCCTAAAAGGCAACAAAGTGTACATTCTCCCAGTGTCTTGCTGTCAGTACAGCTTGCTAGGACAGTTCAGTATAGAAAGAAAAGATGTATATGCACTTATACCAGATGGAACCAACTTATTTAGATGCCTGACTTTCAGCATCCAGATTTCCACTTGACATCATCAGTAATGGTAGTAAATACATCCTTGTACCTAGTATTAAAAAAGAGAAATTATTATGCATTATTTGAAGGCAAACAAAAACCAGCAAGTAAGTGACCTCTGTTATTCTGCTGCCTTGACTTGTTATGGCGTTAGTCGTTCCCTTTACCTGTTGCTCTACCTGAGGAGAAGAACTGGTGCTACTTAAATTGGGATGAATGGGATTGTGACAAGAAAACTGCAAAATCTGTGTCTTTTTCCAAATGAGGTGGAAGCAAGACTAGGCCTTCAGCATGACTTCATGCCTCACATAATTAATTTTATCTGGAAGGAAAGATCATAGCTATAAAGAACCAAAAGTTACAGTACTGGAAATGAACAAGTGAAAAACTGAACCTGATACCGTTTCTTAATGCAAATAATAGTTATACTACCTTGTTCTTAAACATGAAATTAAAACTTGAACAAAATTTTTTCTATGTCCTGAAATCTATCTTCAGTGATGAATTAAAACAATACACATACTTTAGGTATTGCTGAATAACATTAGAAAACTAGTAGCCTGGGAAGTTCTGGTTTGCAGCAATTCTGAATTTTTGAATTACATAGCAGCAAGGAAAATACCTTAAAATTTATTAAAATGTGAAGGACTTTTTATTTGCCTTGTCATACTTCAGAACTGAGTGCTGGAACAAAATTCAAAAGCTTTCAAAAAGTCACAAATAATAAAAAAATTAAAATAAATTCAATAAATAATAATAATAATAAAAGTCCTTTAAAGACTTCAGTGAATTTTAACTATTGTGGGAAATTGATTTAATATTTGCATTATTCTAAAGAAAATAAAACCCAAAAGCATACTATTTAGATAACCATCCAGATTACAAATTCAAAGTTCTTCACATCAAATTGTAAGTAAATTGACATGAAGCACTTACTAAGTCTGTTTTTATTTCAGTTTCTGGAGACCAAATATTTTCTCAATAATGTAATAATTCTTCCAAATTTTGTATCAGGAAACATTTACTGGATATGAGATAAATATTTCCATTAAAAATAAAATTGAGAAATAGACTCTGTGATCATTTCTTTGGGAAAAAAGTCTGGCCTTCGTACATTGTCTTGGATTTCCTTTTCTAAATACCTTCCTGCCCCTTCTTCCACCCTCCTCCCCCAGCAAAGAAGAAAATTTCTTATGTTGTGGAAAACTTTCCTGACAAATTTAAAATCCCATGTTTATTGTGTTTTGTCTTATTTGCATGGAAAATTTATTTATTTAATTCATGTGATGATAATTTCCTTCAGAGTTTAAATTCTTGACATGCTATTAATTTATTGATTCTGGTTCTGGTCATTTTTACTGCTAAATATGTTATTATTTTAGAAAAAGCAAAGCACCCTACAAAAACGGACCAAGAAGGAAATTTAGAAGTTTCTGAACTCTGCATGTGGAAAGAGGCAAATCCAATGCCTCTCGTATCTGGCTAGAATTTGATGTGTTTATTGTGCCTTCTTTCTAAGCATTCTATCAAATGAGGAACTTGTGATAGCCCTGAGAGAACGGGCTCAGAACATGCTGATTAGCCTGTGATGATCTCACACTAGGAAAGGATTTTATCTGCTGCTGGAAGCAGGCATCAACTTGTATATTACACACGAGTGAGACATAGTATGGGACTACATGGTGCCCAAAAATGTTCTGCTTTGCACAATGGCATGAAGTCACCGAACCTCGTTGCACATGCTTAGGATGTTTATAAGAGAAAAATCTGTAACGAGCTTCCCTATGGGTAACTGTGTCTAAGTAACTTGGATAAAGCAGGCTTTCGACAAATCATTTTTTCTTTGCTAAGGATTTCTGTATCTAGATGACAGATCAGAGTCTTCAAATTACCAAATTGCAGCCACGCTTTAATCAGCGAGATCCTCGATGAGACGAGTATCCAGGCAACCCTGCCTAAAAGCAGCAGCAGAAGAAATTGCTCAGTGCTGCAGTCAGACAGAGGAGACCTTTGCAAAGTTGGAATTAGTGTAGGTTAAAGATCCAGCTGTGCCTTTTCGGGTCTGTCTGGCTGCAGTAGGGCTGTGTGCCAGAATCAAGGGACTGCTTTCTGCAGGATTTGCAAGGGCCTCTGCTGGGTGGAGCAAAGTCCTCCCTTTCTGCTAATGCCATCTTTCAGAACATGAAAGGTGCACTTCTCGTCAGCGTTACTCACACCTTCCACACCCAGACCTCTTTACTCCCTTCTCTTTATCCATGGTCGGCAGTAGAGCTGAGACCTGTGACATACCACAAGTCTGTGACGTCCCACCAAGGTCTGCATTTTCAAACAAAACTTAGTTAATTCCCTGACATCTTAATGGGAATTAGGAAATTCCCAGCCATGCGTGCCTTTAGTAATGTCTCTTCGTGATGCCATAGTGAAAAGTATTTCACACATATACCCACCAAGCATTTAGAAATACCTAATTCCACAGTTGCCATAGCTTTTTCTAATGTTTACTCCATGGAAAAGAAAAATTGTCCTGTTCTTGTGGCCACTGTTACACTTCCAATGGTGACGACAGAGGAACTATTTCATATTTACTTGAACATTATTTAGAGAAAGATTTTGTCCACAACACCTGAGAAATTGTCTCAGAATTTGCACTGATGGATTAAGCTCTGAAAGTCAAATATAACTCCACTATATCACATGAAAGTGTCCCTTAGTTAAATGGTGTTCTTTTAAGCTTTCTGGGGAAGCAGGACAGTCTGTCGAAATATTTGCTGCTGTTCTATGTCCCTTGTCAGTAACACTGTAAAATAAACCCCTTTCCTCTCTCAGCAAACATTATGATCTAGTGAATTGTCTTATGAAATTGTCAGTAATGCAAGATACAAGAACTGATATAAGAAATGGAATTAAGCTTATTTTAAAAATCACTAACGATTTAGAGCATTTGTTCTGTGTTCACAAGAAAAAAGTATTGATTTGATGTAACACAAGCTCTAGTCTTACAAGTTTTGTAAGGGGTAGTGGTAGAAGTATGCAGTGCAGCAGGCTGATTTCTCTTGCTTGGTGACATTTGCAGCTTTTTGGGAAGCAGGATACTGAGATTGCCTTTCCAGCTGACAAGAAATTGCTTCAGTGGTAGACATCTCCGGAGGATCATCTTATCTCTGACCTCAGGTGGGGACCATCCGTGTCAATCTGTACCTAAGCTCGGACTATTTGTAGTGTCTATGTTAATCAGCCCAGGAGTTTTCAACCAGATCTTTTGCTGGCTCTTGAAATAAGCAAAGAGGAGCAGAAGCAGCTGAGGAGCAGCCAAGTGTGGCAAGAATGTGCTTGGAAAGCAGGATTGAATTTGTGGTGTGACAGGACTGCTTAGACAAGTTTGGGACTGTAAAAGAGTAAAGAATCACAGCAGAGAGGCTCCTCTACTATAAAGGGTGAAGTTGAAGGATGTAGTTAGCAATGCCTTTAGTGAGGCAGAGAAGCTCATGGGTGCATGAACAGAGTGGGAGAGGGAGGAAACACCGTGGAGAAAAGGCTGTGATGGAGGGGGCAAGGCAGCCGTGCTCTGTCCCAGCCATGCTCTGAGGGACACACACGGAATGATGGACATTTGAAAGGTGCACGTTGTCCTCCTGGCCCGTCTGGATTCTCCATGCTTCAGCTCTCACTTTATCAAATTCAGCTGAGCCAGTGGGTTTACATGGTTCAATCACACCTCCAAGCCAGCTAGATGTATTTAGTCAGTGCCTTCTACTTGCAGTCGAAGTAGGCAACACACCCACAAGACTGCCTCATCTATAAACAATCTGTGAACACTATGATCATAGCAATAGCAATAACAGAGCTTCCATCTCTATGACAGGTGGACGGGGTGCTGATGAGATCTTGGAGAATAATTCTACCCTCTATGGGAAGAAATGAGCTTTTTGCTATTAACTTTCATCATCAAAGTTGTCTCAACATGAAAGAGTTCTCATTTCACTGTTGTATTATTTTAAAGCCTAAAAGGATCCTAATAGTCTATAGTCTAAGATGTTAAGGATGAAACTCCTTTCCTTAGGGGTGTGCTGGTAGGAAATTGAACTCTCATGTGGAAAACATCTGGTCTTTTCCTTTTCTATCTAATGCAAAGACAATTTGTAGAGTGCTACAGTTGTCTCTTCTTGTATTCTCTCAGAAGGAGCACATTTACTGTACAGTTCTCATTTCCTTTAACTAGAAAAATTTCTTGTGATGTACAGTATTTTTTATTACAATGAAACACATGAGAACTCTGATAGTTGAATGTGAGATACAGTAGCAGCTACTATTCTAAGTCTCAGCAAAAGAAGAGATTAGTAAAATATATAAATATGTGGAGTGTTTCTCTAAGATGATAAAAAAATTATAGCAGTTGCAAGAAACAAGTTGCAAGACTACAATCTACAATCTAATCCTATAAATATCTTTATGTATCTAGTAGAACAATTCTTATCTGTGTCTTCATTTAAAAAATCCCCAAACATTCAGCAGCAGCAACATTAATGAGAAGATAAAGTCTTTCTTAAAAGAATTGGGGTGATTTTCATCTATGCAATAAAGAAATAAAGGGTCACCAGGCTTGTTTACATATTTGCAAAAATTAAAAAATGCATATGTTCAGACAGTCTAAAAAATTTATTTTTGTGTATTTGTTAGCATTAGAAAGATTTCTAGAAATGACTGTTCTTCCTTGTCTTTCAGAATGCGCTAAATAACAAATGTCTTGTATGACTTTTCCAAAGTGCTCATTCACTTTGTATAATAAGAAATATTTGTGTATAAAGGCTGAAGAATGTGGAAGTCTAATACTGCAGATGGTCCCTTTCTGATTTCAACTCATACTTCACTGTACCTGGAGTTCTCTGGGGTATTCATTTTCTCTTTTCTAATATTCCTATCAAACATATTTTTTGGAAAAATTGAGGCTTTACCTCACAATTTCTATGTACTATTTATCAAGTTCCATCATCCCTCCCCTCCCTGCCCCTGTATAATCACCTGGAAAAAACCCCTCTGTTTTCTATTTTTGCACTGAAGTCCTTTTTATTCTCAAAACAGTGATGTCACTCACCCAGGGCTGGTTAGTGACAGATCTGTGGTAAATCTGATCAGTCAGCCAGGAGGGTCTTCAGGAATGAAAGGTGTCTTCTTGTGTGAGAGGTGTCAGTGCTAAATCATTAAATCTGTGCATTAGTACTAAAGAATAAAAAAGTTGATTTTGTCCTTCTTACCGTACAGCACTTCAGCAGCTTTTAATGGCAGAAATATGCCATGTTATTTATTAGCTCCAGTAACCCAGGGGTTCTTTTTCATTTTAGTCAGCAAGCTGTGAATCACCCACCGGGCATCTGACAAGTACTGTAGGACTTCAGGGACTTAAGACAAATTAGACTCAGTTATTAGAGTCTCATCTTAGAATGTGTGTTTGTTTATAGGCTACTTAGCAGCTATGAGTACAGATTTACCAGATGAAAGTTATTTTCCATGTACACAAACCACAAATTTGCTAAAATAGGCTGGTAAATGAAGTCATCTCCTGGAATTACTCTAACTACTGTAAGGCAAAGTCTGCTTAATTGTGGTAATGAGATACTTGATGAGAGTCAGGGCACTTCTTGAGGCATGAGTGTTTTAATATCATGAGTATGTCAGATGGAATGCCATGCCCTTGAAGCATAATGAGTATCTCAAGACATTTTCTGTTTTCCTTTGATTTGCATTGCACAGAATTTCCTCCTTGTGACAATGCTTAGGACTGCAAAAGGCCTAGACTCTGCTAGAAAGTTCATTGATGTGCTTGAACATACTAAAAAGCACATTTTTTTGTGTCATTATTTCATATTTAAGGACTGCAAAAAAGCAAAAATTTTGTTTTTTAAAGTTTAAAATGTTTTTTGAATTGTAACTTATCAATAAAATGACAATGCTTTAATGAAAAAATAAAAATTAACCTGAATGTTATTTTTGTCTCTGTTAAACTGTCCTTTGTGTGGCTTTGTAGATCAATGGATTCAGAGAGGCATCTTCTCAGGATCTGTGAATTGCCTAAGCAGCTGATCACTCCATGGTGTCTGCAGAGTAGGTGCTGCTAAATATAACAATAACAGCTTTGTGGCAGCTGGAATTCCTACCAATACGCAGTGCAAAGCTTTGTATTAATATCATTCTCTACTGCTTCCAAATGGAAAATTACCTAACTAAGTGTTTCTTGTACAGAAGTATGCAAAATAGGAGAAACACTGCAAATCTTAATTATAGTAAGCACAAAAAAACTTGTTCAGGAACATGATTTTCCAGATATAATTACTATTATGTACATGAAGTTTGTATCTAAGAACCACGATGAAATGTGGCTTTCTTCTGCTAGTAATGGGTGACAGGGGACATTTGCAACTTCACATACCTTTAGAGGCAAACCTCAAACAAAACCTAGTAGTAGAGATACAGGCAGAAATTACACAAACATTGAAGAAACCAGAGTAAGAAATACTGAAGGTTTCTATATGACATACCTGCTAGATGCCTTTTTCTAAGCAGAATTCTCTGTGCCACAAATAACAGAAGTTCTGGTCTTCCAAGGTTTGTGACTGCATGGAGGCATAAGGAGCCTTACTGCAGTCACAGTCACATTTTAGACTGATAACTGTGACTGGGAAACAGTGCTAGAAGCCATGCAGAAACAGCAGATAACAGCAGAAACAGACATAAATGTCAAGCTTTGCATTTTCATTTCGGCACATAAAGAACAGTAATCCTTCACTCAGTGTCCCAGTGACAAGATTTATTGCATATATTGCAGGCCACCCAAAATGCTTTGGGATTGCAGTATTCTGAGAAATAGCAAGTGAGAGATCTCAAGTGTATGGGTAAAGTAGATGAGATATTGGATTCAGGTTAGACACTGGGAAATAATTTCTAGCTGTAGGACAGATGGGTGCTGGAATTCATTGTGTGCGTAATTGTGCAAGGTCTCTCACTGGGGACATCTGCAAACAGGTTAGAGAAATGTCTGCCAGAAATTGTTTGCGGAAAGCTGAGGCTGGTGTTAGGGGGGAGGTGGATGGCTTATATGACACTGCCAGGTGTATTCTGTGAATGATTTGGGGATGTGACACACAAAAAGCTGGTGAAGGGAAAAAAATTTTTCTTTGTGTCCATTTAAGGACATGTAAAAGAAGTGTTTTCCAAAGTCTGTATTCAAAATATTGTTGGTCATTGTGAACCATTGCGCAATCCTTCTTTATGAGCATAATTAGAAAATATTTATAGTGGTATTACTAGGGTTTAAGCCTCATGGTGGCATATGCTACTTATTTTACCAAGAAAATATATTCCTCTTCAATGGATCCCGTGGCTCTCTCATTAAATGTGCTGTCCACTGCTCATTTTATGGAAAATTTGGAAGATTCTCACTCAGTAAAAAGCCCCTACAGTAATGTATCAAAAATGCCATCATTTTCTCAATTGTAAAATATTTCTTTCTCACCTTTGAGCTTTCAGAGGTTTATGACCCATTATTTCACTTCATGTTTCCATATCCCAAAGTCCTGTTGAACTGCCAAAGGTCACCAGTCTATCAAATTACTTTAATTCTGATCCAAAATTGGCCAGTTTACTCCAAAAATTCATCATCCATGTCAAAATTCTTGAAAAAAAAGCATTTAATATTTGAGTTTTCCTGAAAATGTTTAATATTTGCGTTTTCCTGAAAATGTAAAGTAGAACTTTCACAGGACCATTTTGTACATCTCTCCTGAGACAATCTGTTTCTATCACCTGAAAGCACCACAAAAATTCCTAAGTCTGATTTGACTCTATTCTTGGGGAGAATAAATCATTCAAACAGTTCCTCTGAAAAGTTCTACTGATTTTATGTTCATATAAGTGAGATGGAAATCATATGGTTTAGCTGTGTCACAAACTAAAACATAAAGTAAAAAAGTTATTATAACTACAACTAGCATTGGTAATATACAACTGGTATGCAATAACCTTTGGAAAAATATCCTTTTATTATCATAGAATAATGGATTCAAAGCATAACTTGGGTTGGGAAGGACCTATAGGGATCGTCATGTCCAACTCGCCGCTCCTTGCAGGACTACCTGGAAATAAAGCAGATGACTAAGAACATTGTCCAGATATTCCCTGAACTCTGGCAGGCTTGGTGTTGTGACCACTTCCTTGGGGAGCCTGTTTCGGTTACCAACCACGCTCTCAGTGGAGAACCTTATCCTAATAACACCCTCATTTCGTGTCTCTACTCTTAGAGATTCCCTGACATTCAGATGTTCCCTTGTGGGAGAGGTGTTACCACAGCTAACTTCTCTTCTGTAGCAAATTTAAATACACAAAAAAGTAAGAATCTTTGCAGATTAAGTTTTTCTGACCTGAACATTCTCTCCATAGGTGTGTATTTAAAGCCTGCAGATTAACCCTTGCCACCTGTCATGACAAATATGTATCAGACTTGCAGTTAAATATAATTTTGTAATGCCCATAGCCACAACAAAGAAAGCTGATATCCATGACAGTGGCTAGCTTCTCTTGAATGCTTATAAAAAGCAGAGCTGCTCCAGCTGATATCTGAAAGCTCACTAATGTGCAGCTAATTACATGCTTTTCAGAAATGTCAGTCAGCCTTTTAGTCTTTGCAAAAGCACTATCAGTGGCAATATGTATAAAAGACAAAATGAGACAGAAGGTTACCAAAGTCCTTTAGAGACATTTTCTTAAAGGAAGTAAAAGGACACAACTTGATAGTCACTGATGACATGTTTGCAGCACAGTTAGCCAAGATTTTCTTCTTTGACCTTTGCATTTATTTTTTATATTAACCCTACCTTTTTTATACCAACCTTATCACTTAACATACAGTTATTGTAATTATAATGTACATAATCAGAGGATGCAAAGCTAGTTAATTATCTTACTTTGAATTATCTGTACTGGCCTCAGAAAGAGCCACTTACCTGCTTTAGATCACTGTTGTTTAATGCTTAGTACATGGCAAAGGAGGTTCATGAAAGGTGCTGTGATTGATTGCAGGAAATGGTCTTCTACAAAAGCAATATTAGTCTGAGGACATTTTGAGATTTGGTACAGATGGGGAGATGGTTGTTGGAGCTCTATAGGGCAAATCATAAACTTTTTTTTTGTGGAGAGAATCAGAATCCTGGTACACTCTTTTTACACAATTAATAGTAATATCCTTATCTATTTAATAGAAATTGTATTCCATAAAACCTGCAGGGTCATTACTCAAATGCAGTTTTAAGAACGAAGAATAGTTGTAGATAAAGATTAAAAATATATGATCTTAAACTTCATTAAAAGATGTGGATTATATACTGCTGTATGAATATAGAATAAATTTAGGATGGGAATTATATAACAGTCTGAAAAAATGGAAACTTTTTCCACTGATCATATTCACTTTACTGACATATAAAATTACTATTTTTCCCCTCAACAATTGCTGTTTTCTCCCTGAATTTCCCACAAAGAACACTAGGCACAGGAGCTGCTTCACCAGGATTTTGAGGTGATGTCACACAGGCAGGATCTGTCACTTTTCTATGTCAGACTCTCTCACTAATATGATGGAAAATACTATACTATGTATGTTGCCCTACCATGGTATTCAGTGAAGGAAAAATACCATCTCTTATTGCTAAATCTGAACAACAGGGTGAGATGTAAGACAGAGGAGAACCCAATCCTCTTTTGTTAGACCAGGTATTCCAAACTCCTCTTGATATGTTCATTTCAGCAGTCTTTACAACTGCTGTTTGCTTTTCTTATTGCTAAGAGAGGAGGATTTGCTCCCTGGTGATTGAATATATCTGTCTCCAAGGTACCCAGAGCTCCTTCTGGACAACATTCAAACTTGGTGCTATACGCAAACTTCCAGTCTCAATTCCAGTCACTCAGCAGCAGTTCATAGATAAGGTCAAGAAAACTGTGAGATACATACAAAAATAATGAGGACAACACAAACTGGCAGAGACTGGAAAAATATGAACCACTATTTTCTAAAGGTTCTCTATATATCAGCTGAGTACTGGTAATAAGTCTGAGAAAAACTTCATGAGAGGAAATAAAGGTCAAAATGACATCTAGCCTATGGTCCAAAGAAACAGGGAAGATGGTGAGCTCCATATATCCGTTAGAAATGTTAGGATAATTGCTATTTAAAAGCCATATAAAAAGTGACTCATAATGCCACTTCCATTCTCTTTTTTCACCCCAAGACAATAAGCCATCTGTACCTTTCACCTTACAATAAATATATTCACAGAAATAAATGGGTAAAAAGACATTTTTCTCTTCTGTATAAAAATGCAGATGACATCTTACCTTTTACCATGGTAATCTATCTCTTAATATTTTCACTAATAATGTCATGGAGAAATACAGGACAGAAGACAAACAGACTGGTTTTATTTTCCTGTGTGCCACTTCAACACAAACTTCAAGCCTAACAGTAAAATAAATGAGGGGAAGCTAATGATATTCAGTTTTCCACAGCTGTAACAAGTCCTGAAGTCTTATTGCAGCTAATATGCTGCTTTAGGCAAAGTAGTACCTAGTTCTCTCAGACTACTGTAAAACTGGCCTATCTGCCGAGATTTCGAGAGAAACACCAACTTACACTGATTTAACTGAGCTCAGAATTAGAAACAAAGAAGGGTAGAGCTCTCCTTCCCCATCTCCCATGTTGTGCTGTTGTGTCCATTCTGCTTTCCTCCCCCCTGCACCCTTGACAGTGATAATTTTATTTAAGTTAAAGAACAAATTCGTGAAAATGAAGAATCCCTGATTCTCACATGAGAAGTTTTTTCCTCATAATGAAGTTGAGAAGTTAAGATCAAATCCCCAAAAGCAAATATCTGAATTCATATTACTGAAAGGATTGTGTTTCTCCTTGCCTAGCTTGTGATAGCTTTTGAGCATTGGTGCTATTCAAAGTTTGGCAATGCATGATGCAAAGTCTTGTTCAAACTCCACTTTGTAGCCAGTTCTTATGTCTCAATACCAAAGTGTGTGCCGAGAGACGAGAGTTACATGACATATCTTTTATTCACTAAATCTTAAAGCTTTTGGGAAGTGATTTTCACTTAGTTGTTAGTAAGTTACGAAGACATGTTCAGATCTTGTGATCGTTGACTCAGTTTTATCACTTAAATAAGGTCTGAATTTAGACTGTTAAAAAAAGCACATTTTTATACTTAGGGACTTCAGTGATGGAACTACTGGTCTCTTTTCTGTCATAAAAGCCTCTGTGGCAATTCACAGAGAAAACTTCATTAGCCTGAATTGTCAGAGAATGCTTATACCCTAGTTACAGATATTGCTTCTTATTTTGGCTGATGCTGAGAGACTGTGATCCTTTTCTTTTTCTCCTGGGAAATCTTCCTTGTAAAGTAGAACTTTAAAGTCAAAGCTACCAGAGTTTTAAAGATGAGAGTGAAAAAATGGCAGTTCTTTCATCGGTAGAATAAGAAGATGGTGGTTAGAGATAAGCAAGAAACAAAAAACAGCCCACAAACCAGAATCAGAGTGATCAGCCAGCTACCTGAAATAATCTGTCACTGGACTCCTACAACAGTGCCAAGGTACAACTTCACTCCAGCCTCCTCCCACACCACAAACCAGCATAGAAGGGGCTAGAGAAGCTGGGGTTTGTTAATACTCAAAGTTAAAAGGTTGCATGAACTCATTATATTTATCTGTAATTTTCTTTCAGTGGTAACTAGAGTTAGGATGAAATTTTAAGAGGACTCAGCTTAATACCAAAAGGTAGCTGGAACTACCTTCTGTAAGCTACAATTGCAGACCTTTTAGCAGAGCAGCTCAAAAAATCAAGAGCATCTGGTTAGATAGAGTCTTGCTCAGAAATGTGAAAAAGAAAACGGAAAATAAAGATAAAAATTATTTTGATGTTATGCCATTAAACCCTTTTTCGTAACTCTCAAATAGAGATCTGATGCAAAAACAATGAAAATAAATAACCAAAAATTAAACGCTCATTTCTAAGAAATGGAAAATGATGAGTATAAAAATCAAGTCACTGACTGAAATAATTTGGACGTACTTACAGGTCATCTAGTGAAGGATTTTTTACGTTTTTTCATCTACTTTATGGAGACTTGTACCTCAGCATTTTTGCATCAAGTTACAGGTGCCAGAATTTGATTCTTTCCTCTTCTGTTTCATAAGTTCCAAAAGAATCATGAAATTTCCTGCCCTTCTCTATTGTTCCGTGTGTAAATGACAGTTGCCGAGAATGAGATTACAGGTGTTTTGAGCATGTTGAGTGTCATAATCCAGAAAGTCATATCATCACCTAACACACCAATCACACCCTGTTCATCATTCTCTAGTCATTAGAAACAAGGTCCTGCTTAGCTGACATATTTCTGCACTACCTACCCACTGCTAACTGAGTTTCTGAATGGTTTAGGAGCCGGGGGAGGCCACTAACGTTATTCAGACTGCAGGTATAGTCAGGGTCTTGCATAATTCTTGACTCCAAGGGCTGTAAGTGAATTTTTTTATGCAAACAGCTTCCTTTCACATGAGGATCGGAGCTGAGCTGTCTTGGGAGCTGGCTGACCCCAGCTGCCAGGAGTAAGAAGGCTGCTGAAAGTGCCTACAGAAGCATTGCGAGGATAAACCATCTGGAAACAAAAGAAACTTCCTCTGTGGCTGAGAAACAACAGCCTGAGAGGAAGCAGATGAGGGAGCATCACACTTAGAAATGAGGCAATGGTGGTGGAAGGAAGCTCTGGGTGAAAGCAGAATTTTCTCCACATTGGGATGCACTAAGTCTCTGGGCAGTATTTCTGTTTTCTGGTGAAGTCCAGCTCCACATGACTCCTTTGAAAGAGAGAGCCCTGTTCTTAGAACTAAAGCTTCAACAATATCAGGAAACACACAGAAGTTCCACACCCCCACCAATGCTTTCATCCATGTCATGCTATTCAATTCCCAGTCACACTTCTGAGCTGCCTTCCCAGCCTGGGTAGTGCAAAAGACTTCTCCCTTATATCACTTCTTGCAGCAGAGCACAGCTGCAGTAGTTACAGCACAGTAGGCAAATTGCAAATTTGCAAAATTGCACTGCAACACTGAACTGGAAATGTGAGGTGGGGTACATGTGAAAATCCTGTGGGGTAGCCATTAGTGGAGGTAGACACAATAGGTTTTTTCCTCAGTGAGAGGAGTCACTACAGTCTATTTCAGATGATTCCCAATAAACCTAGAGGAAATGACACAGGGAGAGATAATTTAGAGGAAAAGCTTTTGGTATTTGCAGCAAATTCCAAAAAGTTTATGATTTTAATGACAGAAATGAGTACACTTCAAATTTAGACTTTTTCTTTTGTCTGATGTTTGCATTTAGTTTCCTTTCTTTTTTTGATGTCAAAGATGGCTCTGTTTTGAGCAGGAGGTTGGACTAGACACTTTGACGTTCCTTCCTTCCCACCAGGATTATTCTATGATAAATATGTGTTGATAACTATTTCTTCCTGAATATGTTGCATTGAAGATGTCAAGAGATCAGCTGAGATCTCCTACCTCCCACACAGAGCAAGTGTTTATCTGTTCTGACTGATCCCACTCTCACTGCCCTAGTCATCACCACATTAGCCCAGCAAATGACTTCTGTTCCCAATTCTACAGAGCTTCTCTCTTCCTCTTGTGGGACAAAGTCCTGACCCTTTTCAGACCAATTCCCTCAATCCATGTATATAATTTTCAATAATATTTTGTTTTATCACTAGCATTTTTTTTCTGCTCAGAGGACTACAATTTGAAGTTATGAACACAGAAATAGGAATAATTTCTGAACCTGATGAGCAGAGAGACAGCATTACTGATAAGCATCAGATTGTGGGAACAGGGCTAATGCCATGCCTAGCCAGACTTTGTCTGAAATGTTTATGCTGAGGTGGAAAAGGGAAAAAACCCCTCTGCAAACTCATCCTATCAGTCCCTGAGCTCTCCTGCAGCATACTGAGTGTTCAGAGTTTCCATGCTGCCTTATAAATTTTCTTCAGCTTTTTTCCAATGCTGCAAAGTCTGTTTCACTTGGCTAAGTAAAAGGCCATCTGATCTTAACAGTCACTACACCAGAAGGGTTTGTGAGTGATTTGTGCAGCCCACAAAGTCGTTATGGATGCACAAGGGGGACTGAGCCATACAGTGAGCCCAAGCCCCACTTACAGCCCAAAGGCTTATCCTAACAGCCGTAGAACCACAGTGCAGAAAGCCCAAGTGATTTTGCTGAAATTAAATAACGCCCTAGAGCTTGCTAACCCAACTCTAGCCTAAGGTTTAATTCCTTTTTCCAGCTCTGCAACAACCATTAACAACCATTGACTCTGCCCTCCTCAACCAGAGCAGCAAATGAAACAGCTGTAAATCAACTTCCCTTCGGATACATTTCTGTTGAAGGGAATTTCCCTCTATTAAAATAGTGTGAGAAAAGACAGTGCAGCATGAACTTTTTAATAAAAGTGCTTTTTAAAAATTACTTAAGACGCCTGTTCAAACAGCTGTTAAAGACAAAAAAATGTTAAAAACATTCTTTGAGCACTGTTTCATTTCTCTTGCACTTATGTACTCCACTGCACCATTAAGTCACAGACAGTGAGTGAGGAGAGGGAAGCCATACCACAGGGACTGCGTAGGCCATGGATTGCTCCTGGAAATATTCCTTTTTGCACAAAGCTCAGCAACCACCTCAGCACTGATACTGAGGAAAAAAGGTGTCTTTCCAGTAAAGCTTCTAAGTGTTATTTGGATGGAATTAAATTCAATTATTTTATAATTAACTTCCACTCAAGTTAGGAATTCATTAGCTTTAGGAAAAAACAAGGACAGTTATGCAACCCATCTAAAACAGTTCCACACAGCAACCTATTTAGCACAAAGCACAGGTTAGTTTTCTAGAAATTTCATAGCATGACTTGTAATATTTTGTGGTATATACTCATGTTAATAAGATACTGAAGTGTACAATTTCCAGGTCTTTCTAAAGAGATATTATTTTTATTACAATTCATACAGTAGAATGAATGAAATTATATCAGCTTCCATAAGCTTATCTAAAAGCACTATTAAATGAGATTAGTATATTGCAAATGGAGTAAGAGAGGAAAGATGAACTGTGAATTTGCCTCCTGTATAAGGCTGAAGGACATCTCTGAATAACATTATAACCCATTGCTCTAGTAGTTTTGACTGTGGCCTCTGATAGTACTCAACAACCCAAACAGTAGACCTAATTTTTTCAAATGCTTAGAGATGCACAGTTTAAGCTGATGTTATCTCTCTTTTTCTTTTTTTTTTTTTCTTTATTAAAAGGCAGGAGAATCTTTGCTGAAAAACTCTTTGCATTTAAAAAAAATACTAAGAGTGTTACCCTTTATTTAAAACAAGTAAAAACTAATTTTTCATATTTTAGATAGAAAGGTTATTTTCATATTTGTTTTATTTATTCTCACAGCGAGAAAATGATCATTTAGATAGCAATTTTAATGTGCTTCAGTAATTTCTATGAAAGCTTTAAATACGGAAATAAATTTTTAAAACATCAAAACAAACACCAGTAACTTTGTATGTTTCTATCTGGTAAAGTCTCTCCAAAGACATTTTTACTCTAAAAAGAGCATTGAGTTCTTATTGTGGTTTGAGCCTTATACGATTTTAATCTACCTGACCTATGACTGTGTCCATTCCTAAATGCCCTACTTCACACATATAAAAAGATTTTATTCTTTTTGGGGTCAATGGAGATTATGTGTCCTTTTGTCAAGGAGGAGTTTTAAAATCTGTGAAAAAGTTCCCTTTTAAGAATTTTGGAAGTATTAGAATTTATTTTCTGGATTTTTGGTCATGTTATAACTGCCTGTGCAGATTTCAGAGACATTGCAGATAGTTCAGCTTCTGACATGTCAGCTGTGGTTTTGGATATTTTATTGTGGATCTGAATTTCTAATAGGTAAGTACTTCCTGGGAAACGAGGTTTGGTGGCCTCTCCATGGTAACTCAAATAATGATTTCCTCTGGTACATTCCTGTGAATTTCTAACCGAATGCCACTTGTAAGGGAATTTGGCAGAATAGAAATGGCCTACCTAAAACGAAGGGGGACATTTAGGGAGTCTGCAGAATGCATGTCACTGATTAAAAGGGTCGTCTCAAAGAACTGTCTGTGCCTGAGTTTCACAGCCTACCTCACACATCATTGCTGGAAACCAACTTCCCCATTCTTGCCTCATAAAAATGCCAGAAAATACCAGTGCCAGCTGCTTTCCTTAGATCTCGCCTTTTTGATGGGAGTAAACTCCACTGACAGATCTACTCGACACAACCAGAAACCTGCCCAGCAGCTACATCCACCTAGCACCCTCTCTGCTGTCAGCATCAGGGGCTGTTCCCTTTCTCTGTGAGTATAGTGGAACAGGGACCACATTGCACAAATGAGACCTTTTGTCTTCAAAAAGAACACAGCAAAAAGAAACATGAAGCAATCAAAGAAGAAAATTCCGTAAAGCAGGTGTTTTAATGCTTTGAGTGGAATGGGTAAAAATAAGTAAATCAAGGAGCCGAAGAGCATCCCTACTCCAGTGTTGTAACTTTGCAGAAATTTTCATACGTCAACTTGTTCTGTAATTTGACAGTCAAAATGCTTAAGGTTACCTATAAAACTCCAACAACAATGATATTCTGGGCAGTCTTAATAAATGTTATTTTAATTAAAAGAGATTTCCACTCTTTTCTGTGTGCTAATTAAATTGAAAGAGAACTCTGACAATTCCAATTAACATTTACCACAAAATATGTATATGCAAATATAACAGAAGGTAAATACTGATTCGAAAAAACAAAATCATACCACAGCAGCACAAACATTGGGCAGAACATTGTTGCCAAATTTTCTTACTTAAAATAAGTCATCAGCAATAGATAACAGATACTGAAAGTATATGTGAAACATTTGAAAATAAAAACAAGCCATCCAAAGATAATACAAACAAAAAATTTGAAACACATTCACAATTATAATGTAGTGCAGGATGTTTCAAAAATGTGGATTTCCCTTTGTTCTGGATCTGAAATTAGTTTTCAAAACAATTGATACTTGCATTAATTGAATTAATAGAAACACACCTAATATTTGAGAAGAGAATAGTTAATCTTTCATGGAAATCCTCTGGAATTTTAAAATTCTAAAAGCACATGGAGGCACTTCAGACCCTAAAACAATAAAGAGAATAATGTCACTCCTATTTAAAAGAAGCATGTTGAGTAGGATGGACAGCAAGCTGCCCGGCTTATTCTGGACACCAATTTCTGGCCTTGTCTGGCAAGGTCAGCAGTGACAGTACAGCTTGATCACCACTGGTGGATCTAACTGGAATAATTTAAGTAGTTATCTAGATGCCATTAGTGGTCTGCAGTGCACATCATGCTCCCAGTCTGCAAACACAGACATTTCACCTTGAACTGCCCAGAGAGGAAATTTGGGATAACGTCATTGCCCTGAATTGGACTGGGAAACACTCATCTATTCTGACCCGGTGATATGAAAAAGAATGTATAATCACTGGGACATAATAGCAGGACATTAAAGAAATTCCATCCTAAGCTGTCAGCAGAAATTCCTTTCCCATACAGACACGTTTGCTGACAAACTGTAGGGCTTAAGAGGAGCTCCTCATGCTCTCCCCTGGGTGTTGCCTGGAGTAGCATTTGTGTTTCTCGCTGGGCTCTGCCAATAAACCGCATTGCTCGCCTTGCCCATCATGCTGTGGCCACTGTTAGGGAGTGATTTAGATGAGCCTACAGTTTATCCAAATGAATAAAGCATGGAAATGTAGGATAAGGGTATGACAGCCAAATTTTTATTTATATCACCTAACCTTTGTTTGTCCTTTAAAACGGCTCTGCAGAATCACTGGAATAAGTTATGTTTATTGTGGTCTGTGCTGCATGATATTATTATTTTTTCACTGGTAAGTAACTTAGACACTGCTATTGAACAGACAGATATACTTTGTGTTAAGTGGAACACTGAGACAGGTAGAAAAAATTTTGAGAAACTGATGCTAATTGCTTCTATTGCATGTGTTTCTTCATATATTGAATTATTTTTCTATTAACCCCACAGGGGTCCTATTTTATGAGTTATCAATGACCAGGAAATCTCATTTCTAAAGGGCAAGAGCCGGTGTTGCTGAAGACATCCAAGAGTGTGTCAAATCCTTTCCTAATGGAGAGCAAAATGCTCCCACAATAAAAGGACAGCCAAAAAAGAATTAAGGACAGCATGGTGTGAGGGGAGAAGATAATTCCCTCCTTCTCAATTAGGTACTACTAAATACGGTTTGTGTTCTACATTTTGTTTATTTTTGATGGTTCCTTGGTGGCTTGACATGAAGTGGAACTACCTAATCTTGGTAAACAAGTGAAAATTTAAAGTATGAGCTTTTATTGCAGTTACTTAAAGAATCTCCTTGGTGCTGCTGGGGATATTCCTCAATTAGACCTGCTCTCTGGACTGTGGTCAAGCTGTGGATCAGAAAGCCGTAACCTTCAGGCCTGGCTTTTTGTGAAGGAGATCATTGTTAGTCATCACTCAGATTTTCCACTTTCTTTCTCTTGAGATTCCATTGCATTTTTGTACAAAATCCTTTGCTAAATGTGATGTTTTGCTAACTGAGCGTATCTGAAACTTTGGGCTCCAAAACCTCCTGCCTGAGACCAATTACTTTTTAAATTCCTCCTTCCTTAAGTTGCCCCCTCATGGTAATGAAGATGTTTCTTCGTTTCAGAGAAAAAGTAGAGGCTGCTTACATTCACCTTTAAGCTCCAGTCACTTCACTTGTACACCAAGGACGGGGTGAGATTCCAACAGACATATTTAGTGGGTGATTTGGATCCAAGGATCCAGTAACCATCCTCCTTGCTCCCTCCTCTCGCCGAAAAATAGGAGGAACCTCATGGCATAGGACTGTGCTCTGCCCAAGACACAGATGCAAATTTGATGGCTGTTGACGACAGACCATTTGGGGTTGACTGCTTGATCCACCACTTGCATCACCAGGCAGGCTGTCCAACACACTTCCACTATTTCTTTAGCACCCTCACTCTGTCCCTGCTCATAAACGAGTGTACATTCCAGGAAGACGCAAAGAGCAGTGGCCTACTGCAGAAAGGGGAAGTTTTCACACACACAAAAAAAGGCAGTGATATGGACATGTTGGCAAAAAATTCATCCACTGTTATTACTAATAATTAATTTTAAAACCACAAGTCTGTTTATCATAATGAATCCATTTTTGTTCTTTGCAAGGACCATAAGTGACAGCTATAGAATGTTCATCAGAAAACTGATTAACCTGCTCATCCACAAAACCCCCTCACATATTTTTGAATGGCTTTAAGAGAAGAGTAAAACGACATATAAATTATCAACTTCATTAAAAGAAGTGTAATTCTTCATAAATGAGCAGAAAACCTCTTTTTTTTTTAATTTGAAAAAGAGTCTATATGCTCCTTAACCCTCTCATACCACAAGGCTGAGAGATTTCCCAACACAAATGACACTATTTCCACACCAATGGAAAATATATCAGATCACTGTATTTAAACTGACTTAAACTGCATAAAAGAGGATTTAGGTTAAACATGAGAACAAACTCTCAAACCCATACATGAGAGAGGCTTGCTGAGGAGGTTGTGACCTTTCTAACACAGGTACTAGCTAAAATAAACTAGGAAAGTCTGTCAGAAATTACCCAGGAACAGAGGCTCCTTCTTCAGCAGGGATAATTAATTAACTTTCCCAGCTCCCTTCCAGATCAATTTTCTAAGACTTTTTTTTTTTTTTTTTAAATAGTGATCTTTTGCTACAATATCGATCTTTGCCATAAGTTAAAAAAGAGAATTATTCCAAAACATTTAGGATATTGACATAGTTCCTCTAACTGTAAAAAACCCAAACAAACAATAAACCCCACACAGTTCTGAAAACTAAAGCAATAACTTTGTCTGGTTGTGGCTGGTTTGTAAACTGCAAAGAGAACTCAGAAAAAAGGAGGTAAGTAATTACCCATTTTGTGCGTTATTACCTTCAGCCAACTATTCAATAAAAACTTGGTGATCCTTGTAGGTCCCTTCCAACTCAGGATGTTCTATGATAGAAGCATCTGGAAGAAAGAACATGTGGCTGCCTTTGTGAAGACATTTATCTCTTTAACCCTTTCTTCTGTTTCTACTTTATACTGGACTAGGAAACAATCTCAAGCAATTCTAAAACTCTACCCACTTCCTTGTCAACGCAGACTGGAGAGGGCTTGATTCCTTTTCTTGTTAAAGTTTGAAACAGTTGAAAAATCTGGGAGAAAATTATAAATATTCTAAAATACATGTTGCAAAATTCATACTTTACAAAAAAGACACTCATGCTTTGCATATTTGAGAAAACTTTCTTTTATTTTTAATGTCCCTAAACTAGGGATTTTTTAATTTGACAGTAATATAGATCCTGACTGAGGGTAAAAAGGTAGACAAATGGCCTTTTCAAGTCCCTTCCAGCAGTACTTTTTTAATACTCTGAATTTACTAACTAGTTACTATTGCCTGTGGAGAAAAGACCCTTATACATTGAATTACACTTTAATCCTGGATATTAAACCAGTTTAAAATAAATGAAAAGGTGCTTGCTAAAAACGTTTGGCTACTACTGCAGGTTTTCCTCTCACTAACAATAAAAGAAATATATTGCTATACAATCTATGTTATAAGCTAAAGAAATTAGCTACTAAAACTTGGTAACATAATTAAGCAATAGGCCTGATGTCTCTGCTAGGAAATAATAGCAAAGACAGTTATATATGCTGAAATGTATTTATGGCACATAAAGTTACCGTTTGGTAAAACCTTCAGAGGAATGGATCTGTTTTTCTGTAAGGGCAAGGATTTTTTTTTTTCCTAATTAATTTAAGGTTCACATGTTAAAAAAAGTATCTGATGTTTCTGTTGCTTAAAGCTTTATTATGTTTGAAATCTGGATGCCCTCAGAACATGAAATCAGAGCAGGACAATACATAACTCTTTCCAAGTTACTCATGACAATGGATAGGACAGGTAGCACAGAATCACTGGAACTGTCAGATCAGGATTCAGTAATGCTTTTCATCATGCAAAATCATGGGACCTCACCCATTTTATACTATTTCAGTAATTTAGCAACAGCAACTATATTTTTAAAGCAAAATTTGACAAAATGCTTTTGACTTAAAGAAGGAGAAAATAAAGATTCTCAGATAATTTTATTTATTTATTATTACTAGATGATCTCTAGGATCCTTTTCAACCCAAGCCATTCTACGACTCTATGATTCCATGATTTATTTATGCTATAGGGTATCAAGTTCTCTTGCAAATCCTGATGCACTGTCTTGTTTACTAAAAAATGAAGGCACCAAAAAATTCCATCTCCTTGAAATTACTATTGCTTAAAAATATTTTCTGGATTTGGAGTAGCACTGGTGCCATAAAAATCCTTTGAATACATGTGCTGAGCAGAAGGAGTACAGGTCACTTAGCCTAGAGACAGAGCATTTTGATTAATCTGCTAATGTTTAAAGAGTTAGGGAAGATTTTGTTAAAAAGCAATAGTCCAACTGAAGCCTGCTTAGTTTTGTTCTTTCTGCAGCTGAAGCAGGGATCTCTGCGAGGTCTGGGATTTCCTACCACCATCCAGAAAGACTGAGTGCACATGAGCTCTGAGATGAGCCAGCTCCAGCACTGCAGGTGGACAGACTTCTGGAAGAAGAAAGGCTCCAGTTTCCAGGAGCTCCACTGCTCACAAAATGGTTTATCCCATCTGAAGAACACCGTACCAGAACCACTTCAGCCATCACATTTTCTTGGTTCTGGGCCCTTTCTAACACAGGTGATTTAGAGTGCCAAAAAGGCTCTTTCATCAATTATGAATGCAGTTTTGATTAAACAGAGCACAGATCAAATTAGAAGACAGAGCAATCCCTTCGAGCAATACCTATGAAAAGTTCTTTATCTTTGTGGTTAAATACATTTACAGACAGTTTATATCACTTTTTGCTTTTGAACTACTTAAAAGGAGAAGTTAGAGGAGAAAGAGTCTGCAACGGTCTTCGAATACACATTTAGTAGACAAAGCTTTTATTTCATATCCAACAAATGGTGTTTTTTTCATATAGAAATTTATTGTGTGATTGTCTGATAATGAAATGGAGAAATGAAGAAAGGCTCTTAGTTTTATCCTTAAACATATGATACATCACCTCGTTCTACCTGGACCACTGGACTAGGTTACTTGTAGTATACAAATGGGTGCAATTATCTTATTCTTAAATCAAGCATCCATTTTCCAAAGGACTATATTTTGTCTCTGCTTTGTGTCATTTCTACAGCCTTATCTCAAAGAATCATGGGAACAGAAGCTGTGGCAGGGGAAGAGAGATGTGTTGATGTCACATTAAATGTACAGTACATGAAATGTTTATGTCAGGAAAATCCCTTTTTAGGGGGTACCTCAGAAAAATCCAGATATAATAACATTAACTTTCCCAATATTTGCACCGGCATATGTTAATTTTTCTAAATAATTGATAAAATTACTTAAAAAATAATTGGAATTATAGATGTTTTGTGCTAAGAAAAAGCCCTGAAGAAAAAAAGATCTGTAAAATAAAAACTGACTTTGTAGGTTTGTGATTTTGTTTTTTATGTTGGTTCTCTATTTCCTCAATAGACAGACAAAAATAATTAAGGATATGTATTCCAAATCCTCTCATGTTACTCATTTTAATAACAGGAGATACAGTAGCATATCTTGTAATTATTAACTGCCTTATCTTTATCATTTCGTTTTCATGCTGAGAAATATTTTGCTGCTTGATTGCTAAAGGCAAAATAGAGCAATATTTTTAGCAGCATGTACCAACTTAACTGTAATATTCAGCAGCCAAAGGGTCATCCAGAAAAGATACCTTTGCAAAAATATAAATTAGCAAGAATTGGTTTATTATGATCATGTCTTTCCTAGGAAAAGAAGCATTTCGCTTCATGTTCTTTAGGTACACGGGCAGAGGAAGATATTGCTGATATCAACTGAGTAAGAAGTAACGCCTGTAAAAATACTTCTACATACTATCAGGGTTTCAGTCTATTCTTTGGCTCTGACAGGCTGTCCAGATCCAGGCTGGACCTCAGAAAAAGAATGAGGAAGATGTGGGAGAAAATAGCAAAGCATATGTGAAGAGCAAAGGTACAAGAAACCTGTGGTAACCTGAATGCTGAAGGATTCTTTTATCATACTGGCACATTCTTTTGTCATAAGCTGTTACCTAGTAGTTTGGTACAGACCTGAAAAACTGAGCACAGTCAATACATTTGTGTCAGTCAACAATTCCCTCAAAATAGCAACCATTATTCAGAGCAGTTTGAGGTCTTACATAAAGAGAAAGTCGATAACGATATCTTTGTCCATGCGAGTAACTCCTTGATCACAAGAGGATGCATCCTCTCCATGCTGCAGAGCCCTTCCTTTAAAATATGTGCCTCAGATTTTCTCCGGGAAGACTGAACCACACAGGTTGATGCATGTAATGGCCTTGCTCGAGTGAGTTAAAACACTGTGAGAAGGCAGAGAATTTCTCATTCCTGAGAACACCATACAGACCCCAAGACCAACTCATAACACACAAATTAAACCTCGGGCATGCTGGTGTGAATGGGACATTTCCAACAATTTCAGAGGATCAGGATCCTCCTTAACCGTTTGAACTTAGCAGAAGACAGAGAGGAGCTTATAGCTCGGAGCTGATTCACCTTAACCCTGGTGACTGGGAAGATACAAAAGGCTCTTCTGCGCTTGACCTCGTACCCTCCAGCGGTTTATTTAATTAGAGACATTGCACTGTGCAGTACATGGCACACATTGCCTGTATCACTATGGTCCTGTAACCTGGAGCCATTGTTTTGCAAATTGCACATTCCAGAGCCAGTTTGTGCCTTTATTTTTAATTGTAAGAATTACTTTGATCGCTTTTTCAGTACTACAGAAATGAGGCCTGATGTGTATGTGAAATGTAGAGAACGAAGGTCTGTCAGTTAAATAACTCCTAGCTTTTCCACAAACAAATTGAAAAACTAATAAAAAATTACACTTGAACTAAATGACAACATCCCTGATATGCACAAGGTAGTATCATTTCAGTGATGTCAACTTCAGATCTTAGTTATATTGAAAATCTGAATAACTGGTGTCTGTTATCTAAACTTTTCAAGGAGACCAGGATTGCATATTGATCACAAAAAAAAAAACTATGAGAGAATGAGATAAAGTGTAAAGGGATTAAAAAATCTTTATTAATCTAAAATATCCTACACCATATTCCCCAGATTTGAGGAATTCCTTAATGTTTTTGTTTTTTCTTAGTCTTCCAGAAATTGTCATCTTAGCTTTTACCGATGGCTTTGCTTTTGGCATATTTTATAAATTTAAACCAATCCAAGCAAATATCAATCAACCTCTACTTTACATGGAACAACAAAATAATCTTTTGCAGATTGTTTTTAAAAAAAACAGATGAAAACTCTCAGTTCCATTTTATAATTATAAATTGGTGGCTTTATTTTTGCAGATTTTCTGTTTGCAAATATACATATTGTTTAGACCCTGCACATTTCTTAATAATGGTGTTTCAAGCCCAATGTTTCTTCAAACCTTTTCAAACCTAAAGAATACTAAGAAAATATATTTCAAATATAGTCTCTGAAGGTGTTGAGCTCGTTCTGTTCTGCTACATCAGAAACCTGTCTTGTTGGGGTTCCCTTCCTCTAGCTCTGGCTCCTCCACAATGAGAAGAAAAGATGTAATTTCTATTGAATTTCAGGTCTGTGTTCAATCTTAGAAGACTGAATTACCTTTAATCTTCTAAGACATTCTGGACATACAGAGAAACCCTCTTCTGCCCCACTACCAATAACAGAATATTTAGTATGAGACATGTTCTACACAGTGCTGATTGGGAAGTTTCAGGTTTTAGTCTTCAGCTCCAGAGAGCAAATCATGTGTTTTTCTGAGTCAATGCACCAGCATTTCAGTTTAATGTGCCATGCGACTTGTGTTTTCTTGATGAGAAATATTCCAAAAATGATCCTGAAATGTTGATATTGTCTATAGACAGAAAGGACGTACAAATAGCACAGTTATCAAAATGTTAACAGTGTTAATGAAAAACCTTGGCTTCGCAGTTTAAAAAAATGCTAGCTACCACATATTCATGTTCTTTCTTCATTTTTTTGTTCAATAAAATATACAACATGCAGTGATATAAATTTGGAACATACTTGTCTTCAGCTGCATTGGACTATCCTAACTCATTTCAGCACGAACACAGGGATTCATTATCAAGGAACACCTTAGGGATCTTAATACCCTTGTTTTTTCATTTTACTTTCCTCAGAGATAAAATCAGCTAGCAAGTATTTATTAACTGGAAACTTAACACAATATTTGAAGTGTTGTGCTGTCCACATACAGTAACACAGATAACGCCTTTTTTTTGTAGCTCTAATTTGAAAGATGGGAGAGAAGCTTTTTCAACAGTCATGACCCACACTTTCATAGGAAACATTTTTGTGCTGTTCTGGTTTGGACTGCAATAGAGTTAATTGTCTTTGCAGCAGCCTATAGGGTGCTGTGCTTTGGATTTGTGACCAAAACAGTGTTGATAACACACTGCTGTTTTAGCTGTTGCTGAGTAGGTCTGACACAGCATCAAGGCCTTTTCTGCTTCTCATCCTGCTGTGTCAGCGAGGATGCTGGGGTGTGCAAGAGTTTGAGAGGGGACTCAGCCAGGACAGCTGACCCCATCTGACCAGAGGGATGTCCCACACCATGTGGTATTGCTTTTGGCATAATATTGCTGAGCAATAACAGCTGGGGGGGAGAAGGAGCAAGTGGGAATATTTGGAGTGATGGAATTTTTCTATAACTATGTTTATGATTGGAAGCAGAATGTTGGTATGATCCGTTTAATATGAAATATGAACATTGAAATTAAGTTTTTAAAAAGAGTTTATAGAATTGCTTGCAAAAAAAATGTTCTGTTTATAAAAATATAAGCATTACTTTCAGGTTAAAAAATCTCATTTACTTAACTAATGTGCATTCAAAAAAATATGGTGCTTTGAGTTTTATGCATGTGCTGGTTTAACATTAGGAGATTTGTCCAGTGCACAATTACTTTGAGTGTGTAATAAAGAACACTGATTCTTGCTGTTTTGAAAAGATAAACACAGAAAAGCCTTTCTCTGAATGCCCATAGGAAATATCTGTCCTACACCGTCGATTTCATTATAGTGTAAGAAACACTTTTGCCCTAAGTGCTTCTTCCAGTCCTGGTTCTTAATTGTTGTTATTTGGCAGCATGAAATATTGATGACATTGGTCAAAAAGATTGACAGCTGCATGAATTGTTATTAACCAGCCTGTTGGTTGTAGCTTAGAGTTCAATAAATACCAAGTTGCAGTATAAGCCTCAGGGAGCCTCTTTCTTTTCTGAAGAACTGGAAATTAACTATTTGATGTCTTTATAAGCTGTCTTTTTCCCATCACCCCCTCAACCTCCCAATAATTTCAATGACACTAAAAATAAATGGCTCATTTGGTAATGCTCTCATAACTGGGGATCATGGCCCCTTCTTGATCCTGAAGGAGGTAATGACCAAACATTACAGGAGATGTGACTACCCAGTCTGTCGTTCTCATTGTCATTCATCACCACAGTAAACAACAGAAAAATCATTCAGAAATGTCAGGATCTGAAAGAGCATGGGGGACAGAACAATTTCTGAAGTGTGTCAGAAATAACTTGTGTAATACTGGTACATAAGAATACATTTCATCCTCCACACACGAGTATTGTCATACTGTTATGATTTGTAGTTGTACATACATTCAATCACATCATAACTTGCTGGAGACCTTTAATAATTGTGTTTTAGGTTGGACATCAAATCTTTACCAACACAATTCTTAACTTTTTTAATGGTGCTGTGTACATTCCCTTTTTGAAATGTGCACATCTGCTATCTCAGTCTTAAATCCCAGTTGATTTTTTTTTTCCCAGTGAAAATATGCTACTTTTATTGCTACAGGCAAACTTAGATTTTTAACACCTGTTTCTCTGCCAGTTCAGAGATCTCTGCTATCAGCCTCCTTCTATACCCATTACTTGCCTGGTTCAGTTCCCTGTATGTCTTAGTTATTCAGTATTCTGTGTTATTACTACTTGTGATGTGACATACTGTCATTTTGACTTTGATCAAAATAAGGTAATTGCAGCAACAGGAAGAATCCATTAAAGTTCTTCAGTGTCTGATTTAGTCAAGATGAATAGATGGAAAAAATATCTTGCTGAGTCAGTACATGCTAAATTGTACCACTTAGGGAAAAACCTGAATAATGTATTTATATGTATATCTATGAATATGCCAAAGCTTCATGCTTTCAAATATACTCGAATCAATCATCACTTTGAATTTGCACAGATGATCCAAATAAGCACTATAGCATCCCATAACTTAATTGCTACCACTGATTAAGCAGGCTGGTCTGACCATTATAGTGCAGAGCTGTTTAACCTGTACTTAACTTGTCATGTGTGGATAATACAACATATGATGTGCTGTGCCCAGGTAGGACTGAAATTTGGAGGCAGCACCATAGTGAAGTAGTTTTGACATTTTGAGTCACTGAATTATTTTTTTTTCTTTGGTTTTGAAGAGAATTTTGTCACTCATGGCTTGTGAAGTCTCCTGGGAGATTTTTATATTAAATGTGTGGCTGTTATGGTTAGAAAGGATATTTAATGTGTGTTAATAATGACAGAAAATTAACATTTTTCACTGAGATTTAATTGAACAATCTCTCTCCATGCCATAATCACTTTTAAAGTCTGTCTATTCAGTTATACTGAGGCAAGGTTTTAATTTTATTTCCTCTGATACCAATCACTTATTATCCCATGAACATCTTGAATTCTCTCTTATGTTGTAAAAGTTAGTGTTTTCTCCAGGTTTACTGTACTGTACATATTATCATACAGTAAAAGAATTTATAATATATCTTGCAAGTTCAAACCCAAATAACTTTATGCACAACTTTCAAAATGTTTTATTATTTGAGTTTCCTTTTGGTAAAACAAGAAAATGTAATTATATGCTAAAAGGAATTGATAAGCATCTTGTTTAACCAATGGTTACAATCTCCTGTCTTTGTTCACAGCAGCTGTAGCAATAGAACCTACTGCACTTCAATGCTGACATTTAACCAATGCATGTAAATCACCTTGGAGGCCTATTATTTTTGTATTCATTAATTCTGTCATGCCGAATACAAGCATGTAGGAGAATTATATACAAAGTTTTTGCAGCTGAGGTCAAAAAGTGGCACGTGTAACCGTCTGCTCTTGAAGTTCCAAACTGTTTCTGACACATGGCATGGTATATACCAAAGCATGTGTGAATAAAATCATAAGATTGCTGAATTAAAATTGTATCAGAGTTTTATTTAAGGGAATTTTTGTGTTAGGAAATTGTCAGCTGGTTGGAAGTCTTTCCTACTGACTGTATAACACATTCCTTCTGTTTGTTAGCTTCTGGGGGCAGGTATAGATGGAAACAAATACAGAGGTAGCTGCTTTTGTACAGAAAGACTAAACTTTTAAAACCAAATGCCTGGGTTATGTAATAAATAAACATGATAAAACCATAAATTACAAGAAAGTAACTGTGCCGATTTGGACACAAATCTAGGAGGAAACAACTTGAAAGGGCCTTTTTTTTCTTGCTTCTTAGGCAAGCAGGCTCTGGTAGCCCCTCCTTCATGGGTTTGGGAAAATAATTTTTTGAATGAAAGTGCAAAAAACTATTTATTTAATAAACAGAGACCTCCATTGTCAAGGGGCAAAAAAGATATTGAAACCCTCTCCGTTGTCCCCTAAAAGAGGACTATGGATTTTAGAGTCTTTTTTGTAGGTAAAACCTGCAGTCCTGAGCTGGGCCGGGCCGGCCAGGCAGAGTTTGGCAATTCCCTTTGGAGGGTCCCGCCGAGCAGGTCCGGAGATGGGAGCTGGTCTTGGATGAGAAAGCAAGCCAAAAACAGTCCAAAAAGGAACAGAAGCTGCTGAGGCAGATTACAGTTCTTTTTTTGCTTAAAGTCAAAGAAGCTAGAGAGTAAAACTTTCCTGTTTGCCTTTCTAACTGGTAGAAAAATGTAAACATTTTAATTACAAGGTCAAGTTAGCCACTTTGAAGAGTTCCCTCAGTTTCTCTTTCCCTCTTTGCAATTTAAAGGTATGCTAGAAATCGAGCAGGCCATGGGGAATACAGTAGTGTCATAGAATAACCCCAAGACAGTAACCCAAATAATTTCCAGTCAGGCAATGGTATTTCAATATTTTCAAGTCAGTATGCCATAAGAATTTGGAGTTGCTGGTCTCTCAATATTTATAACTCACTGGAAGTGAAAAATAAATTTGTATTCAGGCCAGTGTTTGGAGGCAGAGTGACTGAAAGCACCAGAGAGAGCAGGGACCAGCCAACAACAATGGCACAGCAGATGGACTTGCTTTGGTACCTACACCTCTGCGTGGGTGAGCCTGCTCTGGGTTCCACCATCTTGCAACAAACAGTGTTTTATTTGTGAAGCATCCCTTTGTCCAAATAAACCTGTCATGCAGAAACTATCTAAGACAACCAGCTTTGGCCTATCAGGTAGGTGAGCTGGCACCACACTGGGAGCAGAGCCCAGAACTTGAACGTGGCCTGAAACCAGGAGAGCCAGTGCAGCAGTACGTGAAGGGCAGACAGAGAAACATGATACTCACCTGCCCCTCAAGTAACTTCCTCCAATGAATGGTAGCTATGGCAACTCATGGAAGAAATCCGGGAAAATCAAATATGGCAGATTTTCTGTCCTTGACCATCATCCAAATTTTGCCATTCTCTTTGTTTTTTTTAATTTTCATGAGTGAGCCATTCAACCCAAAAGTTCAGATTGAAGCATTTTAAATCTTTAATACAAATAATTTTGAAATATTTCCTTTCATCTTTCTCTTTAAATGAAAAGACATTTAATTATAGCTGAAAAATAATTTGGAAGCCATTCTAAGGTTCTCTGAATTCTTACAGAAACTCAGTAACTCTATAATTTACTTTTCTTATTTATTATGTGAACCTGATCCTTTTCTCTGACAGTTTCCACTTTAAGAACATTTTTGTCATAAGGAACATTTACCAACTTTCATTTGTCAAACATTTTTGCCACATGAAATTTTGAGGGTTTATTAGAGAATTTTTAAAATATATACACACATACACACACATATATATATATATATAAGTAATGATATAATACTGTAATTTTTCTCAGTGAACTCAGGATGCAGTTAGAATCCATGAAGTCTTCTGTTGGTCTGGTCAATAAGCCATGAAAAATCAGCTGCAGAGGGATAGTCACTCCTGATTTTTAGCCAGGAGCGAGTAAAAGGCACCAGGCTATATACATCATACAGCAACAAAGGGGGAGTTTTAGTCTAAATTTTGAATGTGGGTGCACAGGTCACTGCTTTGGATTTCACTGGGTGCAGACATGGTAACTGTTTCACCAGAAGAGTAAATTTGATGCAGTTTTGTTACTGACTCTGCAATGCCAAATGTCGGATTGCCACCCTCCAAGGAACACCAGGTCATATCTTGTGCCTTGCCCTGCCGTTGTCACGAGTGAATCGTAACGCTGCTCTTGTGCTAATCCCTTTGTTCTGCTTACGGCAAGTCATTGAGAAAATACAGGCTTCAAGTCAGATGTGAGGGAGCCCTTCAGTCACAGGACCAATTTATATCAGCCTGTGCCAGCCCACTGTCCCCAGACATACCAATTAAATGTATGGAGGAGGGAGGGAATTGCCCTGAGTTCTGCTGTGCCTTTTCCTCTGCCGTAGACCCAAGTGGCAGAGATCCCCAGCACTGAGCAATCAGCTCAGAGGTTGTCTCAGCAGCACTGGGGCTGGGACTTGTTCTGCACCAGGCACTGAAGAAACAATAGGTTTAGACTATAAAAAACTATAGCTTCCTCACAGGGGATCTATCTGAGGTTACCTAGGCTCAGGCCTTGATTCACTGTTGGGAAAAGATTGTGAAGCAGTGAGAAGAAGGGCTAAAGCAGACAAAATAAATAAGAAAGCAAAATAGAAAGGAATTATACAGTTTGGCAATGAGGTCTTTGTTACTATAGAGCCTCTGTGACCTTTAAGAGAGTCTGACATGACTGGTTGCCTGAACAAGTTTCCACCCTGCAGTCCTGAGTCCAGTTACATGCTTAGCAGCTCATTTTAAAGCAAACCTGCCATGCCACCAGCTTCGGAAGCTGCAGTGCGTGCTGGCTGAACAGACTGTGCCTTGGAGGCACCCTTGAGAGTGACCTCCTTTTCGAGCAGGCCAGAATAGTTACCTGCCCGAGAGGCACTGTCTTATCGATTCATCTGCCTCCAAACAGATGTACCACATATCTGTTGGAGATGCACCTGCTTCTCAGGGACTGAAAATTGAACACATATTTATTATACCTGGGAAGTATTCAGCCATGGATGATGACCGTAGCTTCCAGCAGGTATGAACATGTGAATCTCTCTAAGGGGCAACACATACAAAGAATATGCCCCTTATGGGGGTCTAAAGCAATTACTGGAGATATTTTTAACTGTATCCTCCAGGTACACCAGGCACCTGCCAACTCACATCTGATTTACCTGTTGTGTTCCTAAACACATAATTTTTTTAATGCATAATTTTTATACATATTAAAATAGTACTAGTGAACATATGCAGTCATTAATTTTCATATCTAAACCTCCATATAATTCCTTTTAGTTGCTGATCCTTTGCTCTTTGAACTTCAAAGATTGTATGATGATACTAGTGAAAGATTTACCAGCTTCAAAGCTGGAAGATGCACCTGAATCTTCAGAAAAATCTGGATTCTGGTCAATGGATAAAATTCTGAAAAAAAAAAATCTGAACAAACATTGAATTACAGCATACAAATTCTATTACTTATAGTAAAAGTTATTCTGAGTCACAGACTGAGCTTTGTTTTGGGAATGCTGAAAACAGCAGAAATCTATTAGTCTGTGACTGCAATGACATGAAGGATAAAGTCGGAGGATCAGCTATTGGAAGTGGACATGGCAGAAAACCCATAGGAAATATGATGCTTTTCCTAACAAAAGAGGTTGAGATTCTGATTTTTGAGCTACTTTATTTTAGGAGATTATATATTTCATGGGGACCAAAATTGGTTGTACCTGCTATTTACTAAAGAGAAAATGATGCGTCTTAGTGACTTGAGAATTTCTTTATTGAAGTTAAGAAGTCTTTGATGATCTGCATCTGAGGGATTCAGTGCATTTTCATTTTATTCCATGAAAGAAAATAAGTGTCAGGGAAAGTAAAGCTGGACTTCTGCTCTGTTTTTTTGGTAGCCCACTAAGGTGTAGTCAGTTCGCGTTCTGCATTGGGCTGCCCTTGGAACCAGCGAGCCACAACCAGATGTGCCACCCTCTTTGCTACGGCCCTGAGCACAGGAAGGACAACCTGATTTTAAACCATTTACAGACTGCTAAAAATAGCTGGCAGTTTGATCCTTTTTACCCTTGGCTTTTATCTTCTCCTGTGGCAAAGGGTAAATACCAGAGGAAGATTAAGTCACACAAATTTATATATGGGCTATATGTAAAATGAGTGTGTGACACCTCTGAACTTAAGGTCCTTTTGCCAAATGGAGACTTGTCATTTTTTTTATTCTTTGCACAAACAAGCATGTGCAAGGTGATTTAAAATGAGGAATTGTTGAAAAGTACAAATCCTGTGTAGTAGAGGCTAAAATGTTAGGTGGATTGAATGAATAGAAGCTTCTCATTTATAATCAGTTTTAATCACATTCAGTACTCTAAACCAGATTGAAACTGAACATTAGTGATTTAGGATAAAACCACGCTTCGCTCCACCCTACATTAACATGTTTTAAATGTCAGTGTTTTGCTTTCACAGCTGTGTGCTCTATAAGAAGGGAGATGTTTTCTATGAAAAGAAGGTCATTCATTAATACCAGTGATTGCAAGGGACAGGATCAGCATTTTTTGTTGTTGGAAGGAACAGAGACAAAGACAAAATGACGTGTCTCTGTTTCAGAAAGTAAAAGGAATATGCCCAACAAGAAATGCGTCAGTGCCTCCACCCATGGCTGTTTCCTTGGAACAAGTCTACATAGCCTGGAACAAAGGAAACAGAAAATACAGTTGTGTCTACCCAACAGGTTATATCAATAATGCATATCTGATCTTTTTCAGTCAATTTATCTAGGGTGGACTTTAAGATTTCCTTCTACAAGTTTGATAGGAATTTTTGAATGAAAGATAAGGGGCAAAAATGTATGGAAATTGAAAAAAAATTGTCTTAATTTTTAAAAGGTCTTTATAAACGTAAATGCAAACTACTGTGGTGATAAATGACGGTTATAGTCACCATTACTTTAGGCGCTCATGTATCTGTCAGATCAAAAAGAACAGAGCTTGACCTGTTCTAAAGGCAGGAAAAAGTTTAAATGGGAGATATGAAAGGCAGAGCTTATGCAGCTATGAAGTCAACCTGGATTTTCTTTCACCTCACTGTCTTTGAATATTTCCGTTTGAAGCTTTTGAAGCTAGTAAAGATTTCTTCAGTGTTCTGAGTGTAGCATTCTTCTTTCTTTCATGTTTACTAATTTTTGACTTGGCTCTATCAATGTGCTCTTATTGGTTAGAGGATATTTTAAATTTTGCAATTTAGATCCATTTTTGCAATCAATACAATTTGTGTTGCAATAGGTACAACAGTGAATGTAAGCTGCATTCTTTTTCCCCTATTAAGATTTTAAAACACTGCAGATCCAATTTAGATGGAAAAAAAATCATTATTTAAGCATGTTAAAAATTAAGTATTATTCAAAACACTCCAAAACATGTTATGAAATTTCAAGCTGGTTTCAAATCAGTACTTAACTAATAACAACTATTGCACAATTCTCTTCTTAATATCAATGACTTTGTGAGTTAGTGACACAAATCATTGTTTTTGCTAAATTGAAAATTAAATTATTTGAGAAATTGGTGTTTTAATTAGATAATGTGAAAGGAAATGCAATTGCTTAAAATGACATAGGTTTTCCCCCATTTAGAATTATTATTTAGTATTAGATGTCATAATTGTCAGCCACCAAAACTGGAACTTATCATTTCCTTTAACACAACAGCTCATTTATGATGGACATCTTGCCTCTGCATTTAGAAAATTAAGATGACAACTCTTCTTCTTTCCACTTTGTCTGCTCCATAGAAAGGAAGAATTTAGTCCTTTTTGCTCTCACCAGGACTCATGATGCAAGAGGCACACCTGAGAACAAGCATGTCATGCATGCATTCACTGAACAGTGAGATCCAGATACCAAGAGGATTTTAACACCACACCTCTTCTGTAAATCAAACCTTAATCTTCTACAAGACATTGGGTGCATCTCTAAAGTATCATGTACTCCTGATAAAAGATATAAATGTTTCTGAGGATTGAAATTCTTGCCATAAAATTAATTTTTATTTTAGCTGGAAGTAATGAAAATAGTTAATAATTCTCCTTTCCACTTTTATGAAACTTTTCTGTCCATTCTTTCAAGTAATCTTCAAAAATTTTGCAGTAAGTATCTCTTGAAGAAATAAGAATGACTAAATAATGTGCATAATTATTTTATTAGGATAATTTTATCAAAGTAATAAAAAATAAAGTAATCTAGGATCTTCAATTCAAAAGTTTTTACATTTTTAGCAGTACCATCTTTATATATTCTGCCTTGCTGTCTAGGACAATGCATACATTTGTGGGAATTATGCACTGGTTTGTATTTAAATGTGAGAACACTTGTTTTTCTGATCAATGTCGAAATAATGAAAACATAACAGGATCAATGGCTTGTCCTTCCTAAAGAGCTCTCTTAGGAGTTTTTAGGCATATTTATTCTTCCTTATTAGGAAGTCTATTGCAAAACTCAGGAAAAACATTGGAAACAATTTATTACCATTAATTAAGTCAAAGCAATAACAGGCAAAAGTGTCAATGGAAGTTTCACAGATTGTCACTGGCATTTTGACTCCACCGTGTTTCCATGCTTTTCAGCAGTTTTTTTGTGTGAACATGGGCTTACAGTGTTAGAGGTAGTTTTTATTGATATGCTTTAGGAACCAAAAGGGTATATCTATCTTCAAACAAGTATATTTATGGGCTTGTCACACAGGGCTAATGGTTCTGCTGAGTGATGGGCAGGCATTACTTTCACACTGCATCTTCAAGGATACAGAGCCTGTAGGATGCCTAAGACAATACACATAATCCCCCCATGCTCAGACAGATTAAAAAAATTAACAAGGGGAGGCTGTTAAAGCCTTCACGGGCACAACCACCCACATGTAAATTAAAATGTTTGGGGAAGGATCTCAACTAATGGAAGAGATTTTGATTTTGATTTTTATATTGCCATCAAACTCATTTAAAATTAAAAGCTTCACTGATGACCATAACGTGTAGGATAGACAAATTCCAGTAAAATCACAGATGATCCCATTCTTATTATACAAGATTACTTAAATGCTTACTCAGTACATATTTTAGATGTTGGTATACAGACATTAGAGGGAAAGAAGAACTTTAGACAATTCTTTAGTATTTCTCTGGGATCAGGAAGTGAGACTGTAATTTCGACAAGTAAGAAATTGTGTTTGACGCCTGTCTCAGACTTGTTTGTTGCCCTAATGCCTTACAAGTGGTTTTACAAGTCCACAATGAATAGGGTTCATCTCTGGCACTGTGGCATCAGGAACAAACACAGAAAATGCCATACTGGCCTTGACAAAGGAGTTATGACTTGGTTTACAACCTTTTAAGAGCAACAAAAACTCAAAAACCCTGTTGCAGCAGGCTCTCCTGAAGTCTTGTTTCCAGTTGTTGGTATTTCCAGTAGAAACAGTGATTGTTTATTGCTTTACAGCAAGGAGAGATGTCAGGCAGTCTTAAAAATATGATAGCAGATGCCTCCTGTCTTCTCCTTTACTCCAGGTTTAACACCATGACAGGATCCCCTCACTGAAGCATTATGAACCTGTTCTGTTGGAGTAATTTTGATCCTTTAATTTGTTCAATGCCAGGGACTCGGGACTCAGCCAAGTCCTTGATATGGCCTCAGGAAAACCATGGGTGAAAACAGATTTTTCTCCCTGCATCCATAAATGCCATGATTTCGGTGAGTAAGAATGCACATTTTCTGCCCTGGCAGGCCCTTATTCTGGAGTAGGACATTCAACAGCAGACACTTTGGCTCCATCAGTTCAGGATCTACCTAACAATTGGTGCACGCCAGTGCACAAAGCATGGTGTTTATTCCCCTGTACATGCAGAGGAAAAGGAGGACTGATTACATGGACTCAGTTTTTCTGCTTTTATGCTCATTACTGTCACACACCACAGGTGTGAAGGGATTAATATGATGATAAATGGAAAAGAATGAAAAGACTTTAACTTGGTTGTGTTGCATCCAATGCATCATTCATAGAGACGTCAAAGATTATCTGGTGTTAGCTTTTCTCTAGGCCTTTTATTACTGCTGTAGCAGCTTTGTGATCTGCCCAAAGTCATCCAGGACATGTCTACTTTGGGTAAATATCTTGAAACTTGTACTTTTAGTGCAAGAATCAGAAACATTATATGTGTATGGATATTACACTGGGTCAAAATAACAGGTCCTATCAAAAGCAGAGGTAATTAGCTCAGGCGTGGTATCACACTAGTGTAATAAGAATGCCTTTCAGGCTTAGAAATTTCTCTCTATGAGGCTTAGCTGTGAGCAGCTGGAAATACTTATTCATATGGTAGAAAGTCCAGGATCCACAGCAGGATTTTCAGATGGGACCACAGTGATTTTGTGACAAAACTGACATGGCAAACTAAAATACACAGCTCCTCTCCTCTCCTCTCCTCTCCTCTCCTCTCCTCTCCTCTCCTCTCCTCTCCTCTCCTCTCCTCTCCTCTCCTC
>VWPU01011406.1:73288-143417 GCA_013398955.1 Callaeas wilsoni
CTCCTCTCCTCTCCTCTCCTCTCCTCTCCTCTCCTCTCCTCTCCTCTCCTCTCCTCCATCAGTTAATATTGGTGTTTTTTCCTCAGCACACAGGTTCTTTTTTAGGAGCACCTGCTAAGGCTGGTTATTGTGCTGAACACACTACAATGGAACTGCATGAACTTTGCTCTGAGCAGCACAAGGCTTGCTATAATAGGGCTTCAAATTTATGCTGGTTTGGACAAATATTGTCAGAAAAGACCAGTTCGGTTATGAGAAATATTCACAGGACATGAGACCTGCCACATTCTTAACAGCATCTCAAAACACAGCGTTATTTTAGAGACATTGTAAGCATTAATCTTTTCTGTGTTTTGCCTTCACTATAGGAAGAAAGTCCTCTAAGCCCTGAAAAAAACAGAGTCCTAAGCAACACTTTTTCCCCCACCTTGTTTCTTTTTAACACACTTTATATTTAGGTTTAGCAGTGAGCTAAGAAGTGACTGTACTTTTAGTCTCTTATAGCTCAACATTATGACGTACCATAAAGAAATAGGTGAGGAAGCAAACAAAAAGGGGAAAGCAGCAGGAATTGTGAGATTTTTGCCTGAATCAAAAGCCAAAATGCAGGCAGGCTGGAAAGACAAATGGAAGGGGTGGTTGGCTTTTCGTAAACCTTCCTGTTTGGGCATAGCAGTGCCATATTTCAGCTTTTGTTCACTTCTTTCTCAGAAGGGCATTACAAGTTTCCAGGAGACCTATGCCTTAAGAATTTAAATCTATGCTCCATTTAAAATGCCACTTACACAATATATTAGCTTATGTAAGGCATTTTTTATTTTCGTGCTTCCTTTTTCCATTTTTTTATTTTTGGGTATTTTGGTTTCTTTATTCTAGATGTTAGTTACTTCATGTGCAGTAAAATAACTTGTTTGCTATTTCTTTAATTCGTGCCACACTAGAAAATGTCTATTCTTTAGAAAGTGGAATGGTAGCAGCATAAATCTGGGGACAACATATCCACTGCCATCAAAACTGAATCTGCCCCTTGAGTTTGGTTAAATGAAGGTCCTGGTGATCTGCCTCTTTTGAATATGTTATTTTGCTACATTTTTGCTTTATCGTTAATAGTTAGTGCCTCTTATGGTTTGGATATCAGGAGTTAATGCAAGAAAGGCTGACATTAAAAAAGTAATCACTCTTCATCAGAAGAGAGAACAAAGGAAAAGTTACACAAAATACAAAATATAACATATATTTTCCAGTACTTAAGAACAATGGAACCTAGATGTTTATCACTATTACTAAGACCATGAATCAGTGACCCAATTCTCTTTAATGAGCTATTTTCACCTTTAAAAATCTTCTCTGAAATTTTTTGTCAGCATATCAAATATTGATCACTTTAGCCTTGGCCATGTACAAATTTTATAGCTATGTATAAAATTTATATTAGTATGCCTTTTAAGCTGTTCATTGTGGAATGACTTAACTTGCACCTTTCAGCAGTATTTGCAAATATGAATGTGACAATTTTAGTTTTAAAATGTTTTCAGTTAGATCATTTAGAGTCAGGTTGAGACCCTTACAGATATTGCCTCTAATATTAAGCACGTTTTCTACCTCATCGTTTATGCATCTCTGCCTTTTTACAATTCAGAATATATTCTAAAATATTTTACATGTGTAAAAAATATTGTTCCCATCCGATCAAAAATAGAGGAAACGCCTATTTTGGAATGTGATCCAAGCTGATGCTATCAAGTTGGTTTTTACACAGGAATCTCTGGTAAAATACATTTCCTAATGTGTTGCTATATGTGTGATTTCATTGTGCACCAGTGAATTCACATAAATTTAATTTATTTTTTTCCTTCAGACATTGGTAAACGGTACTATGTTTCACAAAAATTATATTAGACTTATTGCTGCAAGCTTAATCAAAACTAAGAACTAGCACAGAAGCTAAGTATTTGCTTTTTGATCATTTATAGCTCATTGGAGGATATCTTCTTATGTGTTTCTACTAAAGCCAGAAAGCTGAGACACAAACCTCTGGTGAATTTCAGGATGCGATAAAATATATTAATAGCATAGAGAAATAGCTGAAGCCTTCAGTATATATAGATTGGATGGGAAATCAGATGACCTGAGATCCATTATTTGCCATGATTATTATTGTGAACAAATCAGTAGTTTGTTTTATTTCACAGCATCAGAGTAGTAATGCTTACCTAACATAATAAAACATTTTTGCATTGTGGATGAGAAGTGTTGTATATATGTTAAGTACAAATAAATATTTACTCCTTGTCTGCAGTGATTCAGATTGTTAATCTCTGAAACACTGTTTCCTATTATGCAGAGGAAAGATAAAAACATATTATGGATCAGCCCGACAAGTTTTATTGGAGAGGGACCCATGGGCACATCTGCTTATTTAAATCTTGCTTATGGTGGGTCTTTCTCTTTTCAAACATGCAGGTGCCTCAGCTAATTGCAAATTTAAACCACCTGACACTTGTTTTCTTTCTTCTCCAGTCCTTGAAAGCTGCAGAAAATATGATTTGAACTTTAAACTCTGCTTTGTAGGAGCAGTAACTCTCTCTGCAAGTAACACATTACACTTTGTGATCCCTTTCCTGTTTTCTTACAAAGAGTCTTGATATGAAACCTCATATGGATGAAAGCTAAAGTTAATGGCCTGTGAAAGAAAAAAAAAATAGTACAGGAGGCATCATGGGATGCATGCGTTCCTTTTCTTGCAAAGTGCTAGGTTCAACAAAATTCTGAGAAACTTCACTGTAGCCTAGGTCAAGTACATTTTTTCTCATTCACTGTAGACATTCAAACTGATGGTCCTTCTTGGAGTTCCCTGAGATGGGCAATGACAGCCATTGTCTTCACCTGTCCATTCTGTACTTGGACCAGAGGCTGCCATCCCCTCACAGAAGCATCACAAATGGCAGTTTGTCCATTTCTTAACCATCATAGGTTGCAATCTGTCACATTAAATTAAAATTCCATTGATTTCAGTTTGCATTAACACAGCAGGATATGTTGTGCGGAACCCAGAGTCCTAAGATGATGAAACTCCTGTAAGTCCAAGCTAGCAGAGATCCTATTTTATACAGCTTGGAACTCAATTCTTAAAATGTTGAATTTGGCCATTTCTACATCAGTTTTACTGAGTAGCTTAATTGGAAAAAGCATGAAATCTCTCTTCCATGGAGCATGTTTTCTTTACATTCATTTAATATTCTCCCCTCTGCACAGAAGTAAACTTATCTGCACTATGCACCCAGCAGTGTTTATGAATGGTAGAAAGCAAAGGGCTGACATCAGGCACAAGGATTCTACACTGTCAGAAATGCTAGAATTCATCAAAACTACGCTATTTCCCGGCCAACCCCCTGCAATATTCCTACTTGCTTTCTTATCATCATCTGTCCCCCTCAGATGTTCTGCAATAAGATACTGAGGTGTTTAAACTAACTGCATGCACACAAGATATTTTATAGAGGACTAGGAAATTCTGCTTACAAAGAGGTTCTTGCTTGTGCTGGAGCCATAGAAAACTCCTTTCCTCCTTCCCTTGTGAATATTTGGCTATTTCAAGTGAAGAAATTGTGTTATTTCACTTACTGCCTAGAAAACTGTGTTTTGAAAGTAGCTTGCCTGGATGTACAGAAATGACTTGGTTATATTCCTGAATTTTTTGGAATATACAAGCATAAAATTCAAAAGAAACATTTAATGAAATTTACTTACCTTACCTCTGATGACATGAAAAGCCTACACTTTAACATGGTGTGCTAAACTTCAATGCAGAAATATAGGAGACAGAAGAATATAATTCAAAGTATTTTAGTTGTTTATTATAATATTAGTGATGCAAGGTTTGACCTTCAGATGACCCTAAGGTTGAATCATTAGAGAAAATGGATCACTAAAACATGAAATGGGCAGCAAAGACTAGGCATCTGAAATTAGGAAGGAACAGTGCTCTATTGAACTTTTCAGCATGACTTTCCCCTTAAATCCAAGCTCACATACTCAGAGTATTTATAAACTGTATCTAGTAATAGGTTAGCTTGCAATGGCAAAAAATGTATTTATTCATTTAAATAGCATATTCATTTTAGCATATTTATAAGACTTACTATACACCAAAGTGTAATCATAGCTCTATATGCATAATAAACCAATAAAAATATACAGTTTATCATTCCGCTGTGATAACCATTGCTCAAGGATAATATTCTTTGGCTATCTTAAACACCTGTCTTGCAACACATCCATTGTTTGTATATTGGTCCCCTGAAGGTCACTTGATTATAAAACCAAGACCTTGTGCAGTACAGAGGCATTTTACAAGGTGTTCAATACAATACATAATGACAGGAAAATCACGTTTTGATTGTGGATGTACCTTTCATAAAACTTACCCGAGACATGCCACATGAATAAAAATGAAAAAAACCTGACACTTGAGGCAAAAACATTGTCTTAAAGGTCTTCTAAATATTGTTCTAAAGGTCTGAAACCAAATCAAACTTGTTTATTGGTTCCCTATTCATTGTAGCTCTGCCTCTAGGGCTGCTAAACTGAGGAGATTGTATTAGCATTTTTAAACTATGCAACCAAACAGAACTCCTGAGAAACTTTCTGCACTTAGAACATAAACATGAGATATTTTTCTGCTGTAGATCACTTAGAAATACAAAATTCATCACTATATGCGCTACAGTAGTCGAGGGTAAGACGCTAGCAAATACAAAATGTCATTGCAGAATTACAAAATATGGAACCTGCCTGTTGCCCACCTTTGGAAAGACTGATACTCTGGTCCTCTCTTCTCTCTTCTTATCAAAAGTCACTTTAATAGCAGCAGAAGTAAATGACACTCTCATGTCTTCGGGATCTACACCTGCCTAATTTCAAATTCTCCAGCAAAGAAATTCTGAACCATTCTCTTCCAGCTGCTTTTATTCTGCTTTGTTATGTTAATGCTCCATGAAAAGATGTCATGGAGGATCAACGAATTCTGTGCATGCAATTTATACTAAAAATAATTTTGATTTAAACTTCAAGATTAAAGTAACTTTCCATTTTCAATAATGTACAAAATTAAGAGTGAGATCAGCTATATGACTGCATGTGGAAGTGTGGGTGAATGCAATAAAGGACAAAACCAAAGAGGACCAGTGAGATGCTTCTGTTTGAAATGTGGCAGAACCTTTCATTTAAAAATAAGCAATTTTTGTTTTTTTTTTTTTTTTTCAAATATCTGAATCTTTTTCCTTCAACCAGTAAAGGATCTTTTATGACAGTATAAATTCAGAGATTTACCAGTCCAAGGTAGGCAGGGTTTGTGGTGCAGTAGGGCCTGTTTATGAAATAAATCTGATATCCAGGAGCAAAACATGATTGTGAAAGCGAATCAGATAAATTAAAATAAGTCTTTTATCTTGACCCATAGAAGCCAGAATTTTCCTTGGCACATGGTAAAACATTGTATGGAAGAACCTAGCCACACTGAAATAAGGAAATCACTAAAGATTATTGTGATTCTAGATTATTGCCACTGCATACCATGGAGAGAGTTTGATCACTGAAAGCTGAGCTCATATGCCGATGTTGCACGGAATATACTAATCATAGTCTTTCTACCTTTTTTTTTTTCTTTCTTCTTGAAAATTAGTTCTGATTTCAAACTGTTCCAAACAGAACGAGAAGAGAAATGAGGAAGGTGATTTGGTGAGATGCAATCTCGATCCTAGCAGTGGTCAGAATTTTTGCCTTCTGAATGTTGAAGGAGGAAGGAGGGAGATGAAGGAGGTGGACAATGACTGCTAACATATATTGAAATTAATTGTGGTAATAAAATATCTGTTGAGCATGTCAGTGGTGAGGGTCAACTTCAACATTTCTGCTATGAGGGAAAGTGAAATATCCAAGTAGTTATGGCACTTGAATGCTGGCAAATTCAGAGCTTCTGTGAAGATTAGATGAGCTTCACTGGAAGCTCCCTTTGTCAACATTGCACTAAAACAGCCACATTTCAGTGTCTGGAAGCTGTTAAAAGCAGAACTCGGTCATTGTAACAGTAATGTGAACTCTCGATCCTTCCATAAATATCACATTAAACCCTCAGTGTTAAGTCATAAGTCAAATTTGATGCCACAAAGCAGCCATAAAAAATGCCAGCTCTGAAATCTTGCCTGTGGAAACATATATTCCATATGGTTTAAGGGGATGGGGTTGGTAACAAAATTTTAATAAACCTCTGATGGTTACATTATTTTTACATCATAAGCATGAGACTATCAAAATCGCCTGAAGCCAGGAGACCACCTAGCTTCAGATATAGAAAGATTTTTGTCGTAATACTAATGTTACACTGGGTAAGCTAATTAAAAAAGTAATATATGTACAGTTTAATCAGTGATACCCTGGGGAATAAGAGTCTGTTATCTGCATCTCTGTAAATATCAGAAGACTGTAGTTTAAAATAAACTGTAATTCAGATCAGTGATAACACTTAATGAGAATAAAATTAATCAAAAAATTGTCATTTTTTTCTTTGAAAGCATCATACATGTCCACATAAACTTCTGCCTTTCCTACAGATATGTACTCAAAAATTCACACATCTTATGAGGAACATTAATAAAAAAATTTGTACTACAGTGTTCTTAACTACTCCTCATTTATGATCATAGCATAAAATGAAATATGAGTCTTTCTCTAATGGTCTTTTCCTAATATTGTAATGTCATAACACATCTATCCACTCTGCAATGTAAAGATTTTAGAAAGTTCAGCATTTGATGGGAGGGACTCTACATTTGAAGTCATTATTTAAGATCTTCAATATTTACTAGAGGAAGGAAAGTGATCATAAAAAAAGGATTAGAAAGAGTCCATTTTCTGCTAAACTTCATATTCCTATGAAGTTTTTATTGTGCCAAAAAATGACTGTAAGTGAAACTGAGTATGATTTTTGTGGGATGCATGTGTATGTTTAAAGGATCATGCAAAATACACACCTTACCTTGTGTAGTTTGTGGGGAGGAGTGAAGGGAAAGGAGAAATAATGAAAGTTATTACAGATATAAAGAATTTAGCAAAGATTAAAAAAGACTTAGTGTTAATTAAGATAGTATAAAGCATCTTTTTTTTTGTGAGGTGCTCAGTTTAAATGGATTTAACAAGTTTTGTCTAGCATCTCCCATGTAACAAGATCCCTTTAGATCTAGCAAGTTATGTCTAGCCTACACTTGGCCAAACCAGATCTACAAATCTTTTGTCTCTCCCCACCACTTCTGTTCTGATAAATTATCTGTTAAATATGACATGAAATCAACATTTGATGAGAGCCTATGTCTTATGAAGATTTGGTAGACATTCAGTTTGATCTAGACACTGACAGAAAAAAAAAAAGAATAAACTCAGTCTGCCTTCCATTATTGCAGATTATGAAATTCAAGTATTTTTTGTCTATTCTATAAACTTCGTTTTTCACACAGCTTAATTACTCTAATTCTTCTATTCATTTAAACATTGATGATACTAGATGCTGGATTATCTAGAAAACTATGAATTCTAAATGCACAGGGAATTTCATAATAATTATTTTCATAGTTGTGAGTTGAATGAATTAAGGCAGGTAGTCTGTTATTTTAACACTCATTTTTACATGTCTCTGTCTTGTTCATCTGTGCCTATATGACTGCTGGCATCAGTTTTGGTTAGTGAATAATTTATTTTTCTTTCCAACCTTTCTACTTGATGCAGAAAAATAATTTGGCACCTCCATGTATCCTCTTTTAAATACAAAGAGGATTGATTGCAAACACTTTGGATTTACAATTTATGTTGTAGCCCAATAGTTGGATTTTAATCCCATTGCAACAGATTACTATTCAAGCAAGTGTTTTTCTTGAAATAAAATGAGCCCCAGGACATGGTACTGTCACATGTTCTCTGCTGTTCAGCAGCAGTTCAGGAGATTGCAGAAGGTGTTACCCTGCCCCACACCTCTCCACGAAGTTGTTACGTGGTGTTATCAGCAGAAGGGAACGACATTTGTCCTTCAAGTGCTCATTTCAATCAATCTGCTGGAGACTTCTGATCACTAGCTGAACTGGAGAGAAAGGAGAACACATTTCCTTGTGCTCACTGTGGAGGGAGGAGGACACAGCCAGATGAGAAGTCAGCCTCTCATAGAGGGACAGTAGAAGCCGATGAAAATAGGTTCAACCTAGAGATTATTGTAGCTATGATAATGGTATTCTATGATTTTTAATTTCTCCAGGACAGGAATGGGGTGGAAAGCACTTGTTAATTAATAAGCCGTGGTGTTTAGAGTTCTATTGTTCATTCCTATGTGTAGCAAAATATTGAGATAATCTGGTTAGTCTGTTGAGCACAAATTTTACATTCATTCACTCTGAGATCGGATAATAATTGCCACATGACATACATAACTTCACATTTTTGCTAGTAACACTTGCTAACTCATGGGAACCGAACAGAAACAGCAGGTGAAACTAAGAAATGGAAATCTATAAATTAGCCATCATTAAGAAGGGGAGTCAACTCTTCTGGCATTGCCTTCGTTAAACCAAAGGAACAGATTACATCTGACAGTAAACCATCCTTTAAAGAATTAATTGCCCGTATGTTGAGTTGCATGGAACTAACACAAGTCTCTGCAACAACACCACCTGCTGATAAATATTTGATCATTTATAAAATAAATAAATGGAAAGAAAATGTTAATCTTCATTTCAGCAACACTGCATACATGTGTGCAGTTACCCTCACAACTTTGTGTGACACATTTCAAAAAAAAGTCAGACATTTATAAATTAGACTATCATGCACAGTTCCACTGACTAGGATAACAATTACAGGCACAAGTAATGCTCATGCTTTGTAGCGTTAGTTGAGCAACAGACAGAATCAAAAAGCAATTTCCTTCCATGGTTGAATTCTGTGTGCATGCCAAAGCCTCATGCTTTCCTCTGAAGCGTGCAACCACTGCCTCAGGCAGGATGCTGGACTGGATGGACCATTGCTTCTGTCCTGGTATGGCGATTCTATTGTTCTTAGCTGCAGTGCCAACGACACATCAAAACACACCATCTAAATTGCATTTGATATATATACTGTGTCACACTCCAACTCAGTGAAGCAACACGGACAGCGTGATTCATGTGGAGAATGTGCTTGAGTTGCTTTAGACATGAGGAAAACAATATTAGAGCTGGGTCTGCAACCTAGTGCACCCAGCAGGATCTGGAAATCTGTGATGTGTTTTGGCCATATGGAAGTGAAAAAGTATTCAAGTGCTATCAATAAAAACAACAGAATGTGTCTGTTTCTGAGCAGCACACATCACCAAGCTGCAGTTCCTGGGAGCAAGTGTAAACACAGAAGCTGATACTCCCAGTAGAAAAGACAGTCACAGACGTCTTTGTTACTATTCACTGATTTAAAAAATGCTCCAACTTCTCTGGAGCAAAATTTCCTAGCTCTTCCATTAAATGTTCTGTTCTCAAGTGGCTTTGTAAAGATTCTGAAGAGAAAAAGAAGCAAAAAAAAAGTTAGGAAATTATTATTCTTTGTAATAGAAAAACAATAAACAAACAAATCTCCCCATTATCAGTATAACTGGTGAAACATATTTTAAAAATTTTGGAATATGTAGGCTTTTTATGTTAAAAAATTAGAGACTGCAAATATTTTAAAAGATGAATTATAGAATAGAATAGGCCTGATTTACATGTTTGTAACATTGTTTGCAGTGATGTATAAAGCACTGATAGAATTACTCTTTAACCTGTGTGTACGGAACTTTAGGCATGGTTGCAACACTGGACCCTTTGAAGCTTGTAATTCACTAGTCTAGCTGCCACATGGCACCAAAATTACAGAGAATTACATCCTTACTAAGGCTCCCATCTCAAAGGACAAAGTGTGTTTGCCTTTGCTGATGGTCTTATGGTTGAAGTTAAAGAGGCATGACTACATTTATAAGAGGTGTGGTTGGTTTATTTCCAAAGGTATGTTTCATATAGGCCAGATTTCATTCAAGTGGTCACCATAATCCACAGCTACATGACAAGTGGTGAGGCACTGGAACAGGTTGCCCAGAGAATTTGTGGATACCCCATCTCTGGAAGTGTTTAAGGCCAGGCTGGATGGGGCTTTCAGTAACTTGGTCTAGTAGAAGTGGTTGGAAGTAAATGATCTTTAAAGTCCCTTCCCACCCAACCATTCTGTGATTCTTTTGACAAACTCCTTGCAGCTGATCAGGCAGACTTTTTTAAAATCTGTTCAGAGAAGAAGAGAGGTAAATTTTGTCATAAGAAAGAAATTAATTAAAATTTTCCTGGAGAAGAAGTAGCTTGAAAGTAGATATCAAGAAAGTCAATTTCCAGTAGAAGATGAAGTTTGTGGGAATAATTTCTTTATTTCCATTCCAAAGATCACATCTGCTTAAGTGGGTATAATTAAACTAGAAATTCAGACTGACTATCTCCCTATAGAACTTCAGACAGCAAGTGTTCATGTTACGAAAACCTCTCATATTCTACTTTGAGATCAAAAGTAGCAGATGCCATATCATAGGGTGTGCTGGTCCTGGCCTACGAGCCAGCAGTCACCTGTGATCAATATCGTGCAGTGCAAAATTACAGATTTCCTTGGTGATGAACCATCTGCAGAAAGAAGAACACTGCTCTCAGGCAGTATGGGAAGCACAACTTGACTCAGACATTTCTAAGTTTTGGGATTTTAAAAAATATTTAATTATTTAGTAAACTTCTATTCAGTGATTGGTATGTGAATGCTTCTGTTAACCCTCTCTTGCAGTCCAGCTCTTCATTTTCCAGGAATCTGAGCACAGTTCCCTTTGCAAATGTAGTCTCAACTATAGGAAAACAACCCTTTTCTACCAAAAGTGATCTATTATTCAATTGATAGTTCCTGACATCTATAGGAGGTGGTGTAGAAAAAATAAAAATGCATTGGGTTTAAGAAAGGTTGTGTTTATTTTTTTAAAGTGCTCTTTAATATGATACCACCTACAAATCCAAAACTGTCCCACGTGTAACCTAAAGCAGTATCTTCATAGTTAGAGCTATGGAAATAGATTTCTAATGAATCATTTATGTCCAATAAGCCTGAAGTCTAAGAATGTAGGATTTCAGATTTACTAGAGTGTTTCCTGATTCTCTTCCTTTTGAGTAACATTTCAATCAAACACTCAGCAGTTCCCAGAGAAACAAAATATAATGTTTGCTCTTTCTTTGCTTGTTCCCTGCTCACTTACATAGCAATATTCACTTGTTTAATTTTCTAATAAAATTTTTTATTAAAATTTAATCCTAGTGTTGCCTGGAATCAAAAGACAAAACTTTCTAAACAATATTAAGAGCGGTGAGACAAAAAGCAATTCTTTAATGAAAGCTTTCAGTTGCACAAATATGGCTGTATGCGCATGTGTGATACAGGATTTCTACAATTTTTATAAGATTAGTTAATTAGTTTATCTAGCAGGTACATCCAATAGGAGACCAGTTTCCCCAGTAATCCATCCTTGGGTCAATCCCTTGGAGCTGGTCCAGGGGCTTCCTTGCCCTATTTTTTTGTTATATCTCTTCAGTTCTGGTGGAAAACAAGATGTCCTTGTTAGAAATTATCTTCTTAACAATAAGACTAAACAGAATTTCAAGAACGTGTTAGAAAGAGTTAGCTTGTTATTCTAAAATGTGAGAAAGGGCAGGAAAAGTACTAGAAACTGAATACCAATACATATTAAAAATCTACAAAGCTAAAAAAATATGAAGAAACTAAAAATATTTAGGTATCACTAGGAAAAAATCTGCTACATGCTTTGGCCCTATGTATTCATGCCCCTAAACAACGCAGCATCAGAATATGATATCATGAACATCAAAGTCACAAATTTTGTCTGTGCAAAAATCCTACAAAGCAAGCAAAACCTGCTCCCACCTAACAGTCAGGGAACAGAGGAAAAAAATGCAAATATATTTGTCTGCAGATACATTTGCCTGCAGATACATTTGCCTGCAGATACATAGCAATTGAGTTCTGCAATGAAACACAGTTTTACTCTCAACAGCACATTTTCCCTATTTTTCTGAATCTTCAGAGACAGCTCAGACTTTGAACAGTGAGTGAACCTTAATCACAACTTTCAAGTAGATGCTTTCCTTCTGTTCACTGCAAAGAGGTTTTGCTCATGGTTAAAAATTATCCAAAAGGTATGATAACCCTAGAATTAAATGTTAATTACTAATTTCAAGTGAAAATTAAGGATGAGAGTTGTTCACTTGACATCTCTGAAAGTAAAACATAAGTTACTACAACCCTGTGGATCCCCATCTTCAGGCAAGACCTACATGGGCTCTTTGCCTGTTCCCATTTTCCGAGGTTCAGGAGAACAGCTTCAGAGTAAGCAAGGAAATATTATTGTAAGCAAGAGTCCAAAACAAACAGGTATTTCTGAGAAAAGAATCATTATAAGAGTATCTTCTCTTTAATAATCTAAAAAGAAAATTACAATCCTCGTCAAGGAGCAAAATATCTACATCCTTCCCCATTTCATATTCGTGATGGCTGTTTGATGGCTTCAGGCACTGGAGGTGGAAAGAAGCTGTGTTGAGGTATCTTATCTTGGGGGGCTATTAGTCTCCGATTTGAGATATGCTGCAAGAAAAAAAAAAACGAAAATAGTAAGCACTGACATTGGAACCATTTATCACCTACTGTTATGAGGAATAAAAGGATCCTCTTTGAAGATAGTCCATTATCTATTTCTAGTTGACTTCCTCCTGTCATATTTTCTTGCAGAAATAATAAATTTAGGAAGATCACATTGTGAGAATAAGTACTGCTATATATCTAAGTATATACATTGTTCTTTTATTTACAGTCACTTTTGCCCATTTTCTAGAAGAAAATACAGGTTTTACATTTGTTATTTGTGGTTTCCTCACAGCCATTATTTTTTCCTCTCAGGCAGAGAAAGGAGAGGTGGTAGTGAAGGAAGCCTGGAATAACATAAAATAAAATGCATGCGCTATATTATTTTCTTACTAGGAAAACTCCAGCTAAAGCAATATCAGTTTCTGTTCTGCAATGGTAGGAAAGAATTTCCATTAGGAAATGTATATTTACATATAATACATATTCCACACATAATGTGTGTGTCTATGTGTATATATCTACATACATGGCTATGCACTTATGAGCATATATACATATATGTGGGCCTGTACATGTACATACACACATATATGTATGCATCTGTGCATGTTGCTGGTACAGCTTCACCTCCTTTAAACATATTTCATCAATTTTTTCCAAATTTATTTATGTTTCAGTATTTAAATCATAATTACCAATATTTCATGATAATGTTATATCCTAACTTCTTACTGGCACTGTTCAAAAAATAATTTTGCAGATCCTATGATTCAGGGTAGCAATAACAAGGTTGCCAGTGTGATGAGACCTTTCTGTCCCTGAGTGTTTCTTCATCTACATTTGTACATCATTCCTCACAGTTCCACTTTTCAGATGCCATCAACTGCTTGGATACTAAAATTGATCATTTACTAAACAAAAACAAGTTGCAGAGACTTACTTTTAGATAAACAACAACTTAAATAGAGCATTATTTACACAAACATAACTCATTTTGTTCAGGAAACAAAATAAAGATCAAGTGAGGATTTGCCAAATATAATGTCCTACAGAAGGATTAGTTTATCTTTCCTTTAAGGCAGAGTATGAAATCAATGTATTAATCTACTTGAAAAGAAGGATTTGCTTTAGCTAGGCATCTTTTAAGATATGAAATTAAATCTGTATTTGTGTTTATAATTATTATTCCTAAGGGTATCTTGGGCTGGGCAGGAACCTTTTTTCTTAGGATAGAAAATTTAAAAGAGCAAAGAGGGTAAGGGGCATAAGTCCCACTGAATTTTCCATTGCACTTTATTGCGGTTTATAAGGGCAAATCTACAGCACTCCTCTGGCCTCCTTTTTAAATTCTTTTCCATACCTATTTTTTTTCCCCAGCTTGTAGACGATTTTTTCTGCGTTTTCAGTTAATGCACGGCAGCACCATGCAAAGACTTCCTCCCTTTCTCTCACACACAAACATCCTGCCTGCATCACCACCAGCAGACTCCAGCCATAACCCAGAGCACAGCTGAACGGCAGCCCTGGCAGTGGTTTGTCTTTTTTAAGGACTCAGGTGTTATAACCTCTGTATCAACGAGGTTCTTGGTAAAAGATCTGTCTTCTCTCTAAAACAGAGACTTTGTGGTTTGTTGAAGTAGTTTTTAGAGCTCAGAATGTGGTTGTTCTAGGATGTTCAGAATTTCCTCTAGGCAGAGTAAAATCTCTGCACTTAAAACATCTCATCCTGCCCATCTATGTCCAGATAAAATTAACCATCTCCTCACCTCCTGTCTCAACACAATCTTAAAAATGCATGGATGTATTTAAAGATTTAAATTAATTTTCCTCATTTCCATCTGCATTTCAAGATAATGCAAAGGACGGAATTGTTTTATTGAAAGTATGCTTCCTAAATTTAATTTCTAAAATTGTAAGGGGCATATTAGGAAAACATAACCAAGTTGCAGTCTGAGTTTGTTGAAGTAGCCTCTACGGCTTTGCTGAGAGTTCTATGAACAAACTGGGGAGCAACAGGAAAAAAATCACAGACCTGAGGAGCTGAAGAGGGGCCTGAGGTAGATCTGGGGTGGTTTCTCAGCAGACACTGCTCTGTGGCTACTCACAGCGGTCCCAGGGAGGAGCTGGATCATTGTGCCACACTAAGATATCGCAGTGATATCTTTCTAAATTGCTTTAAATGTCTAATTTACTGTTGTCACTAAAGATCACTTGTAAATTTATCACTACAAAAAGACTAGAATTTTCTTTCTTTTACTGAATGTACATTCTTTATTTTCTTTATTTGGAATAGTATTAACTTATATCACAAATTTCCACCCACTAAAATTGCATGGTACTTATAGCACAACATGACACTTTTTGAAAGGAGTAGCCTTTTGCTATCTGATGTTTGTTTTAACCAATAAAAACTATTGATGTATCATTAATCATTTCCTTGCTCTGGCTGAGTGCCTTTATGACCAGACATGAAAGCCAGATTTCCTCTTCTTTACTAAGCCATGACTGTATTTGAACACTATTGCTCCCTGATAGTGTTACAAAAATTCTATAAAATTGAAACAAACTGTCAAGAATTTTCTTTCTGGTATATAGTGCATTCTCAGCCCATGTTAATCAGTAGTAAATGAAGAATAAAGATTTCTCCAGTAAGACTGGAGTTAGTTACTGCAAGACTTACATCCAGTGACAATTTGCCATTAAGAGTATTTCTGCCCAAACCTGACAGTATTATTGGTTTCAACACCATTTTCTCAATTTTAATTATTAAAGCAATGAGTAGGTTGTCTGTTATTTTACAGGTTGTTAGTCTAGTCTGTGTGTAACATTTAAGGGACCCTTTTTTTTTAATATTAATGTTTGCCTGCTAAGAGTTTTTCTGTTGATTTTATTGAATCATGGCATTTGCTTGGTTTAGAATGTGAAAGCACTTAAATGACACATCTCATTTTTCCTTCTGTCATTACCTCATTTGAAATTAGAATAGTAGATTAATTGCCCCTTTAATGACAAGTGCTTGCCTAGATAAAGCTAAGATCAGGGCTAGCAGTGTGCCAGGCAATTTAGGCAGTCAGTAAACCATGAATTTCATACTGACCATGCTAGAGGCGTTAATCACATATATTTTTCCTTTACTTTCCTGTAGTCAAATAAATGATTATTTGGGTTGCTTTAGGACTTTAGCTCCCCAAGAATCTCTGGGGTTTTTAGTTTTGCCTTCTGTGCTCAAGAATATTTTTTGCTTTGACTTTCCTTTATTTCCCCTTGGGGACCACCTCTGTTCCTCTGGGTTTTTTTTGTTTGTTTGTTTGATTGATTGATTGTTTTCATTTTTGTTTTTGTTTATTTTTGTTTTTAATCTATATAATTCAATTCAGCATGATGTAGGGTATTCTAAACACCACAGGGATCTGTGTGACTGGAGTGCCTTTAGCACGAAGGTGCTTTAGATCTCAGGCCAGACAAGGGAATAATAAATCCAAGCACCAATTCTTGATCTGCTCTGTGACAATACAAGGGACAGTAACACATGCTACATGCTTGCTGTTGTATCAATTTTACTTTTGCTGGTTCAAAATTATCCTCATTATAGTCAACAGAACTCCGTACCTGGTGGATAATTCAAGAGAAAAAATTGAGAGACACCAGTGCTTTGTTTCATAGTCAGATGGCTGATTGAGAAATGAATAGGAGATTCTTTGCATATTCCCAACAAAGTATTTTCATGGAATTAGGCTGTGAAGAAAACAAGTTTTATCCTCAGCAAAAACTCTGCCAAATACAATATCCTCACAAAGTCTTTCCCCCTCATGTACTTGGGCTTTGTTCTTCAGCAGCAGCACAGTTGTGAAAGATGACTCTGATGGTGCTCGCTGTGTCAGTGTGAATGGCAATGCTGCCCTTGTTTTCCTTAGAAACATGAGGTATTTAATTCAGGTGCCCCTGCCAGCTCCCAAACACAGAAGCTGCAGTCCATCTCTTATTTTGTTATTCTTGTTTATGTTTGAAAGGCATAAGTGTCTTCAGAGTCTTTCCTGAGGGACTCTCTTTCCTCTCTCAGAATAAGGGCAGAGAAGAGTCAGGAAGACCACATCACCTCTCAGCCGTTAGGAAAGGTGATTGATCTTCCCAGACAAAATACATGTCATGAGCAAGTTTGGAGGCAATTCAACTACAAGTTCCTTGAGCAGAGCTGCATAGAGTACAACATGTTTATCCAGAGCATATCCAGATTTGAGAAGCAGCAATAGTACATTTCATAGAGGAGAAGATGCTCCAAAGTGATCAACTGGTTAAATAAAATTCTCTGTGTCTATAGATAATTACGTCTGGATTACAAGCCCTGATGAAAAACTTCAAATTTTGTTCGAACTGTTTTCCAAAGCTTCTGAAAAGAGTGGTTGTTACATCTGCATATATACAAATAAAAAGCCCACAGAATGAACTTGAACATATGCAAACACACTATCACAGCATTCACCTTCAGGGCTACCTACCATTCTCTCATCTCTAAAAGGACAACAGTTCTCATATTTGCAAGAAAACTGATGGCTGACAACATCCTCTTGGCTTCTGCATTTTTATTATTTAAACAACACCTTGCCTGCAAAAGAGTGCTTGCAGATCTAATTCTACGTTTGTTATATAAGTCTTAAGTATATCTTCTTAAGAAACAAAGTAAATTCTATTGTGTGTTTGAACACAAGAGTTTTCTTCAGAATTCAGTCCTATTAATTTCTTTCATGTCTTTATTGCACCTAGGCATCACTGGCGTGAATTTCCATGTAAAGTGAAGGATACAAAAGGTTTTAATACCTTCTGAATGGCTATAACCTTATAGATGCCTCTAGAGGTATGAGGTTTTACAGTGCTTCAACTTTGACAGTAAAAATTCAGAAAAGAAACATAGAAAGTAAAAAGCTGGATTCACCACTGGGGTCTCTATTGACTTTGAGGGAAAGACATCAGGGCCAACTTTGGCCCACCCTATTAAAATAGTAGCCCTGGTGTTCCTGGTGAGTAATTCAGGAACCTTTTTTTAAAGTTCAAAGAACTAATAATTTCAGCATCTGTAATAGAAATTCTAATACAATTACTATTTAATCACTTTTTATGCATATCAGTTTCAATAATTTGAAAGCCCTGATGCTATCAGGAGCCTACCTGCTCTTGGTCCCTGAAGTAGTTTCCCTAGCTGAGGATGCATTGTCACTATCTAAAACCTCCTCATTTACCAACTCCATTGTTCTGCTTCAGCTTAAGCTTTCCCACTTAATATCAGCATGATAGAATTGTGCCATAGGTGACAAATACATTATTCCTTCTTGTTATACTGAACTTCCTGTCTTAATTACCAAACTCATTTTTCCTCCACATCCCACTTGCTCGTTACTCATTTTCAATTATGATACAGATTTCCCTTAGACTTTAATTACTTCTTGTGCTTAAAAGGATAAATTAATTTTCTTATTAACCCTTTGACATCTCATTAAGATCACTGAATAGGACAATTCTGTTTTCTCGTGGCAGGCCATCCACATTATGTCAGTTTGCAAAAGTACTAGAAGGCTTAGAAGGAATTTGCTAAAAACATTAATAGTTCTTCCTGGTGTGACATCAGCACCTATGTCATATAAAATTTTTTGCCTTCATAGAGCCACCATTTAAACTGGAACTGTGTTTATCCCTGTGCAATGTGGAGGAAACTTTGACTTCTAACATTAGTGCTGTTGTGTTTACTTTGCTCTTTGAATTTAATTTGCACTTTGACTTTCAGAAATGTTCATAGGATGAGGGAGAGCACAAAGGATCTCCTTTGAGCTAGGACCAGTCTCTGATAGGATGGGTATCAGACAGAATGGCAGTTCAAGGTTTCCCTCCCTTCTGCACACAGGAGCTTGTAGCACCGCCTTGTTTATGGCCAACGAAAATAATACACCTTCAAAGGCCTTAAAAGGAATCTCATGTTCCAATTCCTCATCTTTTGCTACACAAATCTCTACATGGTGTTAAACCATTTTATCACCATAAATTTGATCTTACAATTTGTAAACTGCTAATTTTTTCTCATTGAAACATATACTAAAATTGCTGAATGCTTTGACTGAGTTGTGCCTTCTGCAATATTCCCTGTGCTGTTGTCTCCTTGCTCCTTTGGCCATTTTGGATTCCCCACTGCTTGCAAGCTCCCTGTGGGTTATCTGCCCCATCTTCCCTCTTCTATTTTCTTGCTTTTCTGAGACCTCTGGATCAAGGCAGCTCATCATCATCCCTGTTGATTCACCGAATGTGTGAATGTGAGCCACTGACACAGAACTGTCAATGTCGCTGAGAAGACATTGGTTCCTGATGCAAAAGAGAATCGTGAAATGAAAACCTTGCAACAATTTAAATGCAGTTACTTTATTAAGACATCATAGAACTAGAAATAGTAAATATTTCATGTATCTAGCTGGTTTCAGTGCCTAGGGCTAGCTGCATGTTTTTCTGCCTATCAGATCTCCACTCACTGGAGACTCTTACATCTATTTTTAAAGAATGATCTGTCCCACATACAAGTCACATATTGGGTCTGTTGAACGCTATTAAGCATCATACAGAGGAACACTGATTAAAATCAGCAGATTTGGGGCTAGAATGGGATGAAATATGCATGGACAAATTGTTTTATAGATTAAAAATTTATTTTTTAAGTGTCTTACAGAAACATCTGTCCTCAATTGGGAAAAAATATTATTTTGATATTCCTTTGTGGAACAAACAGCTGTTGTTTCAGAAGAAAAGTTCATTTCCCTTTAACAAAAATAGTGATGCAAATCCTGGTCAGGACTTGAAATAATTCTGACACTTGAAATAGGCCAGAGCAGAAACATGTCTGCAGTGCTGAGCTCTCTGAAAAAAATATCAAAGTGATTTAGTGATATTAAGCTTACAAAAATACTCAGTATATCTATTATTTGATTTTGGATGGTTGGCACAAAGAGGCTGGTATAAGGGTACTGGAGACACAGTCAATTGTTCCCTATCAAACTCAGAAACATACAAAGTGAAAAGTATTTTCAAATAACACAATAAATACATGGAAAAAAGTCCAACTGAAAAAATTCCATTACAAAACACAGGATCCAGTCACTGATTTTGCCTTTGGAACAAACACTAAGGGAAAGATTGATAAAAAACATGTCTGTAGACAAAAAATGGCATAAAATGATGACAGTTTTACCAAAGATGAGTTGTGCCATGCTATTCTGTTATCTTAAATGCATTAATGACTAAATAAAAGTGATCTAAAATAAGTGAACTTCAAAAAAACAACCCGCCCTGCCAAGCAAAAGCAAAACCAAAAGTCTCAAACAAAACACCAAAACATTTAGTGGATATGTGTCACAGGACAATTTGTTATTCAAGCAGTTTTGTTCAGCAGAACACTGTTATCATGAGTAAAATATGGGAGAGGTGTTGGCAAAGGCCTGTATTAAATAGTAAAAGTTTCTCTAGGAGAGGAAAGTTTGAAATCCTTTTTTCAGTAATGAACCTGGCAAAAAATTAAAAAAGGATCAAGGGATACCACTGGTGTTTTCAAATTGTGTGGGCAGTGCCAGAGAAAAAGAAAATCGGAATATTATACAGAAGGAGATGAGCTGGAGGACTGGAGTCAAAGAAATTAAATTACCTATGGTAGAAAAAAATGCACTTGAGGACCTACAAAAACAAAACAAGATGACTGTGCCAAAATTCCTGCTGCTGGCACCTTGCCATCTAGATAACAATATCTATGTTGTTATAACAATGTCTATGTTCATATCTGTTGCTGTGTTTTGAATGATACAAAATTGTAAATTCTTTATTTCCTAGACTGGCCTTCTCCTTGCAGGTTTCAGGCTCAAACTCCAGTGTGCAGTTTGTAAAAGCTAGTCACGTTACTTAATACTTAAAAATAGTATTATAATCCTTTTTAGAACAAATGATGAAACTAATTACTGTGCCTCGAGTTTTGCATCCATTTTACAACTGCCTTATGAAATTGGCAAAATAGTGTTTTAAAATCAATGCAATTTTTTTTCACACTGTTTCAAAACCATAGTCTTGTCTAGCCATCCAAAAATATAATCAAGCTTTTATGTATTGCAATTCTAGCTTTATGATAGAGACCTTAAATCTCTATTTTAAAAAAAAGTCACATTCCTTTGGCATGTTAAATGCAGTCTAAAAGTACATGCAGTGATATTGCCGAATACAATTTCCAAAACCACATTGCCCAAACCCTGTGTCCCCAGGTTCTTAGAAATGACATTCTGTAATGAGCTGTAGGTACTTTTTGATTAGCATAGGGATGAACATTCTTCTGTTTATCGTTTTTCTTGCACCAATGTGACATCTCTGCTGATTACTCACATTATGGTTAATTGGCAACTGATAATCAGTCCTAGTTTTTTAATAAACTTCTCATTAACAGACTGGAGCTGTCACTTTACCTTCCTGTTACTCTTCCTAAGTATAATCTGTGACCATTATGCAAAAGAAAGGACTGCTGGACGTCACACATGTCATTTGCAATCATGTGCAAAAGCTTCAAAAGGAGCTTGTTAAGTAAATGCCCTTCATAAATCATTACTGTAAAATAGAAAGGTATAACTAATTACCATATTGCCACCCTGTTGCTGTATTCAGCTTTTCTGAAGAGGAGGAATGTTCAGCCAGTAGACATTTTAAATGATCTTTACAAAATGCTTTCGGAGAACTCCCTGAACTTCTTGTGCTTTGCTTACACCACAGCAAAACCAGCATTTTAGTAGCAGAGAGGTTCAAGCTGAGTCACCTGGAAGACACTTTAAGATTCATTCTGAAGCTGTTGTCTTCAGGAAGAAGTGATATGATTAAATTTTGGTGCCTAAAAACTTACCTTGCATCAACAGGTCCAAAGTAAATTTTCAAATTAACATTCTGAGCCCAGAGTAGGAATGAAGTTATTCAACGTTGTCTGCAGAGAAATAATTTGCAGCTATTTGTTTTAGTTCATACTCTAAAGGAATAGATATATGCTTATGGATAACTGTCACATTTCAGGGGATGTGCAGTTGCGGTAGCAGTTAGCACCAGTCTGCCAATATTGCTTGCATTGCCACAGTAGAAAACAGCCTTTAGTATAGAGTTTTCCTGAATAAAATTCTTTACTTCAGTCTTCTGAACAACTACGTGACTCTGAGATCCCACCCCAGGTTCTACCAGTCACGTGCTTTGACGATTCTTCATGAGAAAGAAAAAATTAAACCATTGAGTTGAAGTGAGATTTGAAGTTAAGATACAGTACTTTGAAGGATTTCGTTTTGGGGATTTGTTTTCTTTTTTTTTTTTTCCCAGCTGAGTGGGTTTCATCTTGACAGGCACAGCATAAGTAATAATAAATGCAGGGTAGGGCTTTGAAAGAGAGTTAAAGATAAAATCAAGAAGACAAGGCAGCCATAAATAACCAAGAAACCCTTCCTCTTCTACAAGGGATCCCTGCCTCTGTGCTTCTTATGCATACCTTCTGTACATTCAGGAACCCTCAGTAACAGCATGTCACTATTATTTTCTCAAAGGGAAATTTTTCTGGCAGAGTTACTTCTAAAATGTGCATTCATGATGTTCACTCATTGTCTTGCTTCCAATCATGATTTTTAAGCTGGTTTAGAAAAAAAAAAAAAAATCCGAACTAAACATTCAAGGCAGTTGTTTATTCCACAAGGTTGTGTGGTGCTGTAGCAGCAAGTTGCAGTACCTGGATCTGAGCTATGACCAGAAAAATGGTATCTTTAAGACCTACTTATCCTTCGGCTTATGTGAGTCTTCCTTTCTTAAATTATCTAGAGAAGCTCATTTCCAGTGTGCTCACATAAATTAAATGCTGCATCTCTGTATCTAACCTAAATTTGTTCTCCTTTTAAAGTCTTGCCACTGCTTTCTGAGATAAAGATTCTTTGCCTCTGAAAAAATTTTCCTTTTATTCTTACAATATCTTCCTGAAAATAGTAAAACTTAACAAACAAACAAAAAGAAGAAAAGAAAAACCACAAGAAAATAAAGTAGTCAGATTTTGTAGATTGCAGTAAACTAATTAAAAGATTTTCCTCTTGGGTTTTATGATGACTATATGGAAATTGTCACAACTGATGTCAGCAGGAAATACACCTTTGTACAGTAAGACATAATGTGTGAGGTGATGACATTCCATGTTCTTCAGGAACTACAAAACATTCAACACAGAAGTGCATTTCTACATTTCTTGTTTTCTCTCAGGGATTTTCAGGTGATGGGATACAAACATTCACTTTTAATACAATGTCTTAGGAACAGAAAAGCTTTCTTTTAGAATTGTTCTCAGTAATCATTCCTCCTCTTTTACCATTATTTGCTGTACACTGGCCTTTCCATAGTCTTTATTTTACATTATTTAATTTTTTTTTCTGTACTTTTAGCAAATACCCTTTAAGATTGTATCACCCTGTCCACTCACAAAATGAAAGGTGAAAAGAAGTGATTGTAAAATACTACAATACACTCTTTCTCTTTACGTTGTAAATGAAAATGTTTAACTCAGGAACAAGGCTCTTGTCTAGTTCCATATGTTCTTTGATTGTGCCTATAAAATAAGCTAATTATTTCCAGAAACCAATTGCTTTTCATAAAGAAACAATTGCAGAGATTCAATTGTCTATGATTGTGTTACAAAGATATTTTGACTGGATTAAATTTTTAGTTACACACCATCATCAAGTTCCTGTCACATTTCAGTGTTATTGATTTGAAACAGAAGTGGAATTTTGATATCATTTATTCTGCACTGCATATTGTGTAATTATTCAGATGCTTCATTTTCATTTGTGCTTTCCTACTTGTTTTAAATGTTATTACTTGCTTCAATGCTTTTTCATTTTAGTGAATACATTGATAAATATTTCTATCAATTGCAGATGTGATTTTTGCATAAGTAACTGAAATCTTACTACCATGGTTTAATACAATATTAGACATCAGAGGAACTTGTAGAAGCAATTAGAAAGTCTATGCATGTATTTGTTTATTGAGTTACTTAAAAAAAATGCTCTAAAGGGATTGCTTGAGCAGAAAAAAGGACATTAAAGCTGTTAGATTTACTGTCAGATTTTTAGATGTCCTCACTGTGGGTTAAATGCTATCACAGTCACTCCAGTCTGCCTATAAACTGCAGCTTCCTTTTTATTCTCCCAAGGAAGGGATGAGCAAATCTGTGTGCAGTGGGACTGACAAGGCAACTCGCCCAGCTGCAGAGAAAGGACTGTGTTTTAGCTTACCCTGAAGTATAAATCTCCAAACTAGAAACATCTCTTGGATATCTTCATGTATTTTGTGCTTTTTTCCTCATTGAGATTGGTATTTAATAGGGGGAATACAATGTTTCTCCATGAGCAACCATTCTAAAATCAGTGGTATTATTTCAATAGAAACTAGCAGACTCAAACTTCCAGCTCAGGCTTCACCTTCCTTTCCAAATTCAGTCACAGAGAAGAGTTGCCTGAATAATTGTAAGGTGAACCTTATTATTACTACTGTTGTTTTTCCCCCCTCTGTTTTCCAGACTAATAAAAAACCATAGTGGAATACTTAAAATTTCCACTGTATTTCCTACTTCTGCCTCTCTTATGGGGCACTTGAATGGTTGGTGGGAACAGCAGTGGGGAAAATAGATAACCTTCAAATAAAATAAATACTGCTGAAGAATTAATTTGTTTGAATGAAAATTCGTTCTGTATATAAAATTGGAAAATACTTTGATTTTTAGTTATGATATTTACTTAGGAACAGAAAATGCTTTCAAAATAAATTGTGGAAGTAACAGATGGGCCACTTTGTGTCCCATGATACACAGAATTTATGTATATTCAAAACCCACTTAGGGATTGTTGCAGTCAGTAGAGAGGCAAGTGCACCTTTTGATGGCCACAAAACAGGAACAGGAAGATCCTTCATGTTACTCAGTTGTGCACAGCTAAATATTGTTCAAAGAGGACTGTGAGATGTTTGATGGCCACAGAACTCTCCGCTGGGAATCACCCAGGTACTGACAGACGCCCAAAAATGGCACAGCAGAGTGTTTGTGCCAAAGTTTAGTGCATGTGATGCTCAGAAGTACTGCAGGAGCAGAAGCCTAATGCGTGAGCTTCCCTTCTGGATCTCATCCTTTTGATGTCATGCTTTAGCATATTATAGAGCTCATGTCTGTTAAGTTTTTATTAGTTCTATAACACATATTAGTCCAGAAACAAAGAATTACAGGCTCAATACTTATTATCCATGTAGATGAATTATTTGTAACTCAATGGTTGGCATTATAGTATAAGCATTAATTTCCTTTGCTTTTCTCTTCTCAAAAGGAAGTCTTCACAGCTAGCAAGGAAGAACTGTTTTCAGAACATCATTTGGTAATACTTTTAATTTCCTTTGCATATTTTAATGCAATCAGCACAGCTTACATCTGTGTAGCAATCAAATTACAAAGTCAACATAATCCAATGAAATGCTGAAGAGCCAAATAATCAAATTCAGATTAATATTAATTGCTGTAGTTTCTGCACCTGGATTTAAAAAACAAAAACAAGAAAACTGCCACATAGAACTTCCTCTATTTAATTGCAATGTTTGAAGTAAAAAAATCCCAAACAACAAAATCAAATCAGAAAAATACCCACGATTCCTCTCCCCACAGGATCCAAATGCAAAACTTTGGATGATCTATTTTTTCCTTCTATTAGGAACAGGTCTTGTCAATATACAGATTTAGATACATATTCCTCAGACATCCTAGTGAAGCTATTTATTATTTTTCCTTTCCCTAGCAATTTTATTAACTAATTATCCATCTTTAAGATGGAAATATTATCCTTATTTGACACAGCCATGGATTCCTACTGAAAATTTGCGGTTCTAGTTATGGAAGTAAATTAGGATCGCCTGTCCATTACTGAAGCAGGCGCCAAAGTCAACAGGGTTCTTATTTTCACTTGTTCACACAGCCAACAGTGAATACAGAAAGCCCAGCAAACATAAAATAAATTACCATTTCCAGTTCTCCTCCCCAGAGGCGCCTTTACCCTTCCATTAGAAAGCAGCTGCACATACAATAAATTCAACATTGATCCTTGTGGGTCCCTTCCAACTCAGAAAATTCTGTGATTTTGTGAAATATCTGCAAAGGGTGGGCTCTCCAGTACAGAGAGAAATGAGCTCTTGGGGATGGGGTTAGAGGCCTAGTGATGCAGATTTAATAGCTATAAATGGAGAAAATCACTACTCTGGTAGCAACTCATGCATTTTAGTTTTCTGCCCTCATTCATACATCTGCTTTGGTTGCATCACATGCCTGATGAGGTGTGTGCTGTTACACACAATGGGAGCAAAGTTTTCCAGTGGGAGTTTCACAGGAAAAAGGTGCAAATGGGAAGCTGGAGAAATGTCACTTTTCTGAAAACAATACTTAAAAGAAAAAAATATTACTGGTTGTTTGGACTACAACCATGGGGCTGGTTCTGCAGGTTTGCAGCCTAAGAACAAACTGGACTCTCTCCCAGACTGACTTGCCTGTCCTTCACCCAAAGCACAAAACCAAGCATCTCATTGTTTTGTACATTCTACCAAAAGTTTAATACCTCAGGCAGATGGAACTTTAATATTGTGTCAAGATTTAACAGTGGCCCACGCTGATGAAGAGTTTAGTTTTCACTGTTACATAAGTTCCTTACAGAAGTAGGAGGCAGCAACTGTAATTAAAGTTTATTTGGATAGAAAATGCTTCTTACACAGACAGAATGTGAGATGTAGGAACAGGACTTTGCTTCTTTAACAAGAGCTTCCACTAGTCATTTAGGGCTCCCTTTGAACTAGAGGAAATGGCTGCAGGTATAATTACGTCCTCTCTCATTTAATTACCATGGGAATTCAGACAAGATGATAGAAAGTAATTGAGAAGTTATCAATTACCACATTAACACACTTGTGACCAATGAGATCGCACAGATAACTCTAAATTTGGAGAGTTAGGTTTCAGCAGTTATTCAGTCATAAAGAAGTATTAAAAATTGCTGAAATATGTACTTCTAGCACCAGTGAGCTTCATAATAATAACCTGAAAGTGTTAAAGTGCAAAATTAATTTGTAGATTGAATTTCAAAATCAGGCAGAACTGTCAATGGTCAAGTGGTAAAACAGATGTATTTGCCCCCTTGTCATTACAGGTTAACCTTCTCAATTACATAGAAAGCACACAAAGAAGGAGAACAGCAAATATTGCAGTGGTTCTTCCTTTCCAAAGAATGACTTTAAAAGCGAGGAGAAAGCTTCATGACCAAAGCAGAAGGATTTGATTTTGTGTTTTCAATGCTAAGTCTTGCCTCTTGACATTGCCACTTGAGTTTGAATACAAGCATATTCAGTATAAGAGACAAACAAGGCTTTGCGGCTGAGAAAACTTGAAACAAACACAACCCAAATGTGCAGGGCAAATTCAAACTTAATTTCAGCTGGCAGAGCTGTGAGTGTCAGCCAGTGCAACACTTCCCAGGACACGGGTCCTTTCTCTTTGTGCTTGAGGACCTTCCAAATCACCTCTCTCCTTTCCATGATGGGGCTGCAAGTGAGAAGAGAATATGAGAGTTTCACGTTCTTCCTGATGAGACTGTTTCAGTTCTACAACAATTTTCATCTGGACAGAAAAAGGAAGTGTAATGAATAGGAATGCCAGGTCCTGACCCATGCAAAGAAATTCATAAATGCATCTTATATGTCATCAAGTTCCTTGAGAGGTTATCAGCTTTGGGATTCAGTTACAGTTCAGTCCAGATTCTCAACATCATGTCTATGTATTTAAGCACCAAAGACATCCCTCAGATCTCAGCCTTCTGTAGACCACTGCACTGTGAGAAGTCTCTCAATTCCTGCATTTGCAGAACAAGACAGAAGGCCAGGAGCACCATTACTCACAGGTGTACTGCAGTGCCTGCAGGACTGCAGATAGCCATGGAGTTAGATACACAGCTGTCAGCAAGGCCTTGTGTAAAATTGTATTAACACAATTTTATTCTTATTATTTGCTATCGTTATTATTGGAAATTACTATTACAAAAAATACTGGTTCCCAAAGGCCCAAGGTCCTGGGAGTTTGGAAAAACCAGCACTAACAATAATAGCAGTTATCTGACCTATCTGAAACATGTGTTTTACTGTAAATGCAGATGTGACACTGCAGACCACTGACAAAGCACACAAGGCAAAGAGGTTGCCTTGCACTTTGCTGATCTGACCCTTGCTTTACTGACTCAGCCTTCTCCTTGTCACTGTGGGCTAGGTAGGGATCAGCACTGCTCTCTGGGTCTAGTCAGACCCTCTGCTCCTCTTGTCTGGGTGCTGTGGAGAGCATCCCTCGTTGGTCAGGGCAGTGCCCTGCTGTCACCTCCATCCCAGCTCATCTTCCTGTGTGGAGCAGTCTAGTCTTGCTGCTCCCTGACAAAAAAAGACATCAAGCACATTCTCTTGTTGCCTGTGGATGTGTAAAAAATCAGTTTGTACAAATGTAATTGTGCCTGCATAGGCAGTTGGCACTTTCTCCTGGGCATATGAAACTCAAAGGAACCACATGTAAGAGCAGAATCCTTTGCACTGTGATATCCTTCCAGGTTAGATTGCTAATCAAATTAATTTTTAAACAATCTTTCTGACTGGCCTGAAGTGTTGAAGTATAAGGACAATAATTCCTATCCCCTATATAAGGCTTTTTGTTTTTCAAGCTATTTAATAAAAACTGAAACTACTCCTTCAAGTACCCTTGTAACAATTAATCCTTTATACTTGTGTCTGACACCTGATGTTGCCAAAGTATTTAGTGTATTTAATGGATAAAGCCTCATGCAGTTTCTGTGTATGAAGCTTTTCAGGGCCAACTGTGTTTTAGAGCACAAACAACTTTAGAAAAAATCAGCAGTGTCTGCCTTGCATAGTAAAGGGAAATAAGGGTAATTTTCATGAACCTTTATCGAGATATGAAACTTTACAACTTTCAGGAGTCAAATCTTGTGCCCTTTATTTCTGCAAGAGGACAAGTTGAAGCACAGAATGATGAAACAAATAGCTAATATCTGAAAACAGGCTTCCCATTGACCCATACGGCCTTGCTTGTGAGGCATGAATTTGTCCTCTAATTTGGGACAGGGAGACTCTTCCTGTCCTCATCAGTCAGGTCTCAGAGGACTGTGAAGGTGAAGAGTCTCTGTGCCACAGGATATTATGAAAAATCCCCATATTCACTGCCTCCATGATTTTCCCACCAACGTGGCATTGGGAAAGTTTCTTTAGCTCCTCCAATTTTCCCCAGTATTATAAATAATGTAGTGAACGTAGAGTTCCGGCGCATGTTGAAACACCTGATCAATACCAGTTTAAGAAAAGTTTAAATTAAATATGTTGTATTACATACACTTCCAGATTCAAAATGGCAAAATATAACTGTGGTAAACAATTTTCTAGGAATATGGTGCTACTTGGAATCAAACATAGGGCACGCAGGAAATGTCTGAAGCTGAAGACACAGTTGGCAGTGTGAGAACTGGAGCAGTGCCAGAAGTCCACCCTTCTCTTGCAAAACAATAAAACACTTGTCTTGGTGTGAGACATAATAGACCAAGTCCCAAACTAGTGACTCTTCCAGGAGATTCTGTGCCCCATGGTGATGCATCAGAGCCCCTGCTGATAACGTGGCAAGCCACACAGATTGTTTTGCTTGTGCAACCCAATGCTAAACCCTAACAACAAAAGAAGGCTATAAAACCCTCTTCCATGCAGTTAAATTTTTTAGAGCACTTCCCAGGCTTGATGCATCGCTGAGGTGGTACAACATGCCTCATTACACTGTGACACTGTGTCAGCAGCACAGATTGCCACTAGCTTTCTCCCTCACTTCCCAAGTACAGGACCACAGCTCAGTGGCATTGTTTTCTTTCAGGAAACTGAGAAAGAAAAGAAAGGAAAAGCAAAATCACCAGGTGCACTGGAAGGGATGGTTTCTTTCCTCTCTAGTATGCACAATAAAAAAGATTTTTTAAGCAGATGTCTCCAAGCTTCTCTCAACATCCCCGCTATCAGAAACAAGTATGTAACACAACTGCTGGTTCACCCTTCGCTCAGGTCAAAAAGTAGGACAGGAGCAGTGCAAGATATTCAGTGCATCAATAGGAGGAGAGGAATCAGACCTATACTTCACTTATATCCAGTTACATTCATCTGCCTAACGTCAGTCTCTTCTCAGGTCCACTAAAATTTGCAAGAGAGAAAGGACACAGACAGCCTTTACCCTCAAACTTTGGCTCATAGCTTTGGGTTTTGTGATATTCTTGCATAAGCCTACCTACATGGGAGCTTGCTGGGCAGTAATCATTTCACAGGGGCTGGGAAGCTGCTAGAAGTTTATTTCTTACTGCTCCATCTTGTTCTGAGAACAGGCTGGCAGCAGAGAGGACACCGAGAGTGGCACCAGGAAGACTTGTGAGATGCTGCAAGACTTGTGGCAAAAGGGATCTCCCTCCTGCCTAGGTCTGAGCTCAGGGAGATGCAACATTTTTGGGAGCACTGCTTAAAGAAGGCAGTCATTACAAGCATGTGAATAATCAGTGTAACTGCATTTTAAATCAGGCACAGGAAAAAATGAAATTATAAGTACACTCATAAGAGCCATCAGTTGATAGCATTACCAGGAGCCCTTGTTCTTTGAGGACCCCGTTAGCAGTGCTTGAGTGAAGGTGAGTTTTAATGATTTTAACTTTTCCGTCTTAAATAGTGGCACCGGTCAGACACTTGAAGCACAGAAGGTGCTCAAGCATCCTGCTGAGTAAGGCTTTGAATCACCAATTCCTCTGGTTGACTAACTGGGATGTGATCCAGCCACAGCAGTCTGACAACATTTTGATGGCCTAAAGTCTGAGAAATCAATTCCTCTGATGTCCAGCTTCACAACTGGCCATGCCTGCTTGCTGTGCACAAAAAACCACCTCCAGTATTGGCAGAGGCCTCCCGGAGTACCTAACAGCAAAGGCAAGCAGGTGCACACAGTTTGTTGGAGATACAGGGATCAAAGTCTATTCATGTTAGCAAGAACAGGTATGGGTAATACTGGCACACGTATATACCAAGAATATTTTGACAGTTCTGACTGCCCTTTCACCCAAAGTCAGGGCAGTCTGAAGGAATTCAAATGTCTCCTTCACATGTGGCTTTTTCTAAGTGCTGAATTCATCTTATGCTACAGTGAAATGATATTGTCTTCTGGTTTTGCCCTCTGCCAAATATATATTTCTTTCCATCACCAAATTTCCCAGTGTTTTTATAAGCCTGAGTGAGGTATTTCTTCTTTCTTCCTGCCAAGATCAAGCATTAATACCTATGTCTTTGTTCTTCACTTAAAAGTTTTTTCCTTTCACACGGCCAAAATTAAACATATATTTAGTGTTACTATTAGCAGGCCTGATATATCTGAGCATAAAGCTGAAAATATGTACCTAAGGACTGAGAATTCTCTTGCAATTTAATTTTGGTGTGATTAGTTGTTGAATAGTATAGATTATTTTATTCTGTGAGATTCCTCGTCACATAAAGGAAATGCTCAGTGACTTAGGGCAGACTTAGAAATCTGTTCTTAATGATGTTGGAAACATTGCAAATGCATGAATTAAGAAATAGCTTTTTACTTTAAAGAAAGCATTTGATTTTATTAGCCTGAGGCATTAGAAGACATAAAAGATGAAGTGAAGTTATTCCCCCGCTTTCTTTTTTTTGTCATGAGGAACTGAAATGTAACATATATTCTTCTAGCGTACATTTATCTCTTCTTCCTGACAAGCCTTTAAAGAAATACTTGACCTAAATGTCAAAAACTTGGCTATGATTTTTAACTGAAAGACCAAAGAGAATATATGTTCCTAAGACAGTACATCTTAATTTTTCAAGAAGGAAAAAGACAAAATCAACATGTGTTAAAACCAGTTGCAAGAAAATTCAGATGACAAAGTAGATGTGAGAAAATTTAATTGGATTACACGGGTACAGATGTACTGCTGCACCAGAGGTCAGTGCCTGAGCACTTCTGAGAAGAGTTTAGAGCGTGAGCTCGCTGCCTGTTACTAACCAGTGTGTACCATTGCAGATAAATTGTGCATATGTACTCATGCTAAATTCTGGATCCAGGCTGCATCTTAACTGAAGACATCCTTGGGATTGGAGATAGAGTGGGGATTGGAGATAGAGCGCAAATTTGTGTTGCAAATAATGCTCCAGATGCCCATGCTCATGGCTCTAACCACCCTGACGTAGGCTACCCCAGATGCAGTGCCCAGGCTGGCTGCAGGTTCAATGGCCTCGTCACTACACACCTTGTTCAGCAGTTTTCCCCATAGCTGATATTCACTTACCATTGTGTTTTCCCATTTCCTCAGTGTGCCGGTTTGGACACAAATCCAGGAGGAAACAACCCGAGAGGGGCGTCTCCCTCTCCCTCTCCTGCCTGCCAGGCAAGCAGGCCCCGGCAGCAGCTCCCCTACGGGTTCGGGAAAATAATTTCTCGAGTGAAAGTGAAAAACCTATTTATTTAACAAACAGAGTCCCCCGCTGTCACGGGGAAAAAAGGATATTGAAACCCCCGCCCCTGTCCCCTAAAAGAGGACTATGGGTTTTAGAGTTCTTTCTGTAGGTAAAACCTGCAGTCCTACGCTGGGCCGGGCCGGGCCAGGCAGGGTCCGACGATCCCCCTTGGAGGGCCCCGCCGAGCAGCTCCGGAGATGGGCGCTGGTCTCAGATGAAAAGCAAGCCAAAAACAGGCCAAAAAGGAACAGAAGCCTCTGAGGCAGATCACAGTCCCTTCTCCGCTGAAAGCCGAAGAGACTAGAGACCAAAAGTCCTCTAACCAACAAAATGTTGTCAGAATTGGGAGAGAAAAGAATGCAAAACATTCTAGATGCAAGGTCAAGCTGGCCGCTTTGAAGAGTTCTCTCGGCTTCTCTCTCTCCCCTTTGCAATTTAAAGGTACACTAGAAATCAAGCAGGCGATGGGGAATACAGTATGGTCATAGAATCACCCCAAGACACTCAGCAGACACGTTTTGATGGATCTATTTATTTCATTTCTGTTTTGCAAACTGAGTTGTCTTATAATTTATTGTCCTGTGGCTTTGCTGCTAGAGGTGGAGTTCATCCCTTGATACACCACTTGCCCTGAGCTGTTTTCAGTCCCTCCTTCCTTCTCCTCTCTATGACATTGTGCTTTTTATACTCTCCAAATATTGCTACATCTTTGGAGCTCATTTTTTAATTTAAGTATTTAATGTGTCCATTCTGATTTGGTAATCTCTTATGGCAGCAATAAGTGCATTCGGTTAGATAGTTGGCACATTTACAAATTCCCTGGGAGTCACAGATCCAGGAAGTTGTTCCATTCAACTTCTCACAGAAAACCAGAAAAAAAGGAAGCTTAGCTAATTAGTTTGCCCCAGTAATTTGTGACAGCTGAAAACAGGTAAGGTCTGATGAGTGAAACATGTTGAAAGTCAAAAAAAGCACTTTACCTCAGAACACTATTTCCTTTGTTATATCATCTAGCCTTTTCTTTCTCTAAAAATAACAAAATATAGATGAGTCTTCATAAACAGCAATCCACTTTAAAACATTACTTGCTATCAGTATATACATATATTTGTATACAATACATATCATTATTATAATTATGCATGATTATAATTTTTTTTATTAACACATAAAGCATTTTATATGAACAAATGAAATTAACTTAAATGTGATGGTTTGTGTCTAGATTCAATATTAATCACATTCCTGAAGTGTGTCCTAAACTAAAATACACATAAAGAACATATTATTTTAACTTCTGTGTTTGTCATTGGAAGGATATCTTCTATATGGCATTCAAGCAAATTGCATAGGATTGATCATTAAACCAATCTCCAATGCCAAATTCATGTACTCCTCATGAACTGCTTATTTTGAGCTAACCTTTATTATGAAAAAACGTTTTTTTTCACCTTAACCACCTAAAATATTTAGGGTTGATTTCATTTTCATTGTTTGCTTTGGGGTTTTTAAAAATATTTTTTGGAGGTTTGGGGGGGAAGGCGGGATTTGGTGGTTTTTTTTAGTGGTGGTGGTGATGTTTTCACCTAGAAAAAATGGCCCAATAAAGTTAAAACCAATACTCCTGTAGGAACCAAAATGTGAAGTGTATTATCTGCAATCTGCCGTGTACCACTAAACCAAACCCTTTTTCAATTCTTATGCTTTGCCCCAACATGTTTTAGATAAGAGCTATTTACACTTATGACCAAAGACTAAGTCACTGAGCATTTTACACTTTCATGCATTCACTGCATGCCAAATTTCAGCTCATATAGGAGCAGGTGGTTCTGATTTTAAAACTGGAGTTTAAAATTTTAATAATGCTTAAAAAAATTTCCACAAACTATCAAATAGAGAAAAATAATTTCACATTGCCATCTTTATCAATTCAGTAGAAATTTAAAAAAATACGGTTGATAAGGTCTTTCATGCTGTACAAAAGTAATTCTAATATCTAGAAAGCTTTTAAAGATACTTTCAACTTCATGGTTTAAAGATAAACATCCTTTGGGAACACATCCATATTTCTCTGTGTTCAGAGCTGGCAAAATGAACCATGTCCTGCAGTTCTGAAGCTCTTTGAGGAAAGATAATTGAAAGCTTTTGACACTCAGTCTAAAAAATCAGATGAAGGCATATCTATCACTTATTTTACAATATTATGAGAAAATTAGGTGGACAAATAGCTGGAAGCAAATTTTTGCACTTTTTTATACAGACTAAATAGTATCTCCTACCTTGGATTTGGCATTTACAAATGATGAGATTTTTAAAATTCAGAGAAATCTATTTCAAATACTTTTTGTTTTTCAAATATTCCTAATGCAATTTCTCTTTTGTCTAAAAATATTAAAGTCAAAAACAATAGTTGTTTCTATTTCAGCAGTGCAGAAAATGACAACCATGTAGACTATGTATTGCTATATGCATGATATGAGGTATTGGCAACTGTAGGAAAAAGATGCTTTTTCTCAGAAAAGGCTTCAATTTAATTTTAATCAATGGCTAGATTGTTAAATTTTGCTCTGAAGAGGTTTGACTGGTTCAGTCTTTCTTTAACACATGATGGAAATAAGAAAGGGAATATTCTACATTGGGCAGGAAACATGTCCACAAAAATAACAAGCCAAGATCCTTTCAATAAAGGACAAGGGATTACTCTTTAAGTTACATGTGATCAGAGAATCTCAGAGAGCTGAAAGAACGTGTCTTCCTGTGATAAATTTGTTTGGACAGAACGTGTCATCTCCTTTGTACATAGGCAATTGTCCACGACAGAGATCCAGATAGAGAAGAAAAGATTTTCCTTTCCAGCAAGGTGGTTTAAAATATCTGTATGCTTCCATAATAACTGATGCTATCAAAATGCATTGTTTGCCTTCTTTACTGAAGATCAGCATCCAAATAATATAGATAAAATAGACATACAAACAATATGCTGGAAAAGACTTGCAGTAGCTTCTCTTTCTGATCAGATTTAAGCATTCCACCTTGGCATGGCGTATCACATACCATGGATAAAGACTTAAGCAGGTGAAAATGGTAGAAATGAGAAGCAAAAAATTAGATTTAAAATAAGCCTATAAGGTCAGATATCTTTTTGGTATATTATTGTTTGGGACATAATGCTAGGTCAAAGTATTTCAGTGTTCAATAATTTTACCGTAACAAAAGGTTATATGAAAGGAAATAGACAAAAAAGTATATTTTTACAAGAAACTGTATAACATCCCAAATATTTTCCAACTATCATTGCAAAATATCATATTAGAGTTAAAAGAAACTAGTCAAGACAAGACTAAGGACAAACACAAAGAGGAGGAGGAGGGACAGGGGTTCTGGTCAGATCAACTTGAAACAAAATATATATATTTATGTATTAAACAAATCAATTTAAAATTTTTTATTTTAAAATCACAGATAAAAATCTGCACATATATATGAAAAATGCCCCCAAACAAATAAAAAGTGTTCACACCAAATTTAGTTTCTGTTAGAGTAGAAAGTTTTGGCAAAATTATATTTTCTATGACTTTCCATTTTACCATGCAATTTCAGTGGCTTCTGTTTCCTATACAGCACTTTTCTGACCGTGAGGTCAGGGATCCACCTAACTTACAATGGTTCTGATGTAAATAATCGCCCTAATCTAATCGTTAGTTGAGATTCTGTATGCAAAGAAGATAAACTTTCAGAATTTCGTCACCTATTTTAACATGAGGTGAATTATACCTATTTCTTTCCATGGAATAAAAGCAGACTAATAAACTAGATAAATGGATCGATCTATAAAAGCTTGACTCCCTCATGGGCATCTTCTGTTTGCATGAAACACCTCAGGGCATTACAGTTCCTGTAACTGGGACAAAGCAGAGGTGTGTGTGTGTACGTGAAGAGAAGCACTAGAACAGTCTGGTCAAAGCAGAGGTAATGTAAAATCTACCTCTGACTTTAGGGCCACATACTAAGGAGTAGAAGAGGATATAAGGAAAGGACAGCAGCATTCCTGGCAGTACTGATAACACTGAACCGAGGTGGCGAGTCCCTTTTGGTTGCTCCAGATGTGAACATCTATCCAGCTGAGCATGTCCATACCGAAGCACAGCCTGGATAACACAGGTATATCATCATGGTAAAAGCCCCATAACAGTACTCAGGCAATCCAGACACAAGTAACTGGGAGCTAGATGTGTTTTCTTTTTAAATCCAAGGAGGTACATAACTCCAGCTGGAGGTGGTGAACTGGTAGGCACTGCAGTAGCCGACCAATTAACATAATTTTTCCTTAAGGTTACTTCCTACTTATTTCAGTACATATACTGTCTGAAATATATGCAAATGCAGCTGAGAGTCACTAGGGACTGTTTTGTTAGAAGTGATAATCAACCTGAGCATTACAAACGCGCTGCAGGCTAAACAAGTTGGCCTCCAGCACTACGAGAGGCACTTTGCTTTGAAAATCCTCATAATCATTGGCAATACATCTATGTCACAGAAATGAAGCAGAAGAATGGTATAATCAAGCCAGGCTGAGCATGTAAAGAATCATATGGGATATGGGAATAGCAACCACTTCTGTATAGCAAACTTCTGTGTTCAAGCCAGATGTTTTACTGACAACACTTTCAGAGGTTGCATGAATATTTCAGTGCAAAATGAACCCAAGCTACAAATTAATGAGTTCTTTTTTTCAAAGCCACTTAGATATGCTATTACAGCTAACAACATTCTCCCTTTCAGATATAGCTATTTTATTTGGATGAAATAGAATGCCTTATTCAGCTCAGGAAAAAATCTCTATTAAAAATGTACCGGAATGCAAAGAAATTTGTATAAGCGTTTGTAACAAAAGACCCTTAAAAGTATAGAGACACTCAGATGAAAATACCACAGCTCAACAAATACAGGACAAGTTAATGATATCCACAGAGTGGTATGGTCTGAAGTTGCAAGCCTTTTCTTGTCTGAGTGGTTTCCTCATACCATATCCATAGTCCATTGAATGTCTTTTGTCCCCATAAGAAAGCAAACAAAAAGAATGCCTCTGCCTCTTTAATACATGAGGTTGAATGTTTCAGCTGAAAGTCTCGATCTAAAATTTTGAGCTACAATACGAGATAATCCTCCTAAGGCAGATGTTAAGACAGTAGACATCTGCTTTTTAGTGTATATTGCAACAGTTGTTTGTGTTTCAAGAACAGAAGTAGTAATCTTGGGCCGCTTCATTCACAGATATTTTTGTCTTGGACATGCCAGATGCAATATTTTACACATGAGATTAAATTTTAACAGTGTTATGGTAGAATCCACTTTGAAGAATATAATGTCATATGATTATCAGGTTCAAACAGATGTGTAAATAAAGGAAATTGGTCCTGATTAAGAAATGCAGTAACCATCTGTCCATCAACTTTTCTACATTACTTCCTTCATGCAATTTATTTGCATGGTGTATTTGATAAAAACTTTTAGAAAACTTCAAAATTTGCCCTGACTTCCATTTTTATGAACTATGCATTCATTAATGGACTACACTTTGAAAGTGTTTTCTGTAAATTAAGGAGTTTGTCCATGCATCTTAATGGAAAGCATGAGCTAAATTAGAAAGTGAAGAAGTCAGTAAGTCCGCAATGTGTCTTTTTCTCTACTACTACTTTCATTTAAAAAGTTGTTTTGAAGGAAACCCAAATTTCAGTGCCTTGATAACGTGAGATATTATTAGTGAGTGAAAAGAAATCAAGTTGCTTTGATGTGATCTCCAAGAAACAGCTGTAATTAAATTGTTCTTTTTACACTAAACCTTTAGCGCAGATTTACCTTCTTTTCCTCAGGTAAAATACCAAAAAATGTGATTCAAGAACCTTGTCCCTGCCAGACCCATTGAGGGTTTACCTATGCAGGTCTGACAGCAACGTTGTTTTCCATTGTTATTATTGGTGTTGTCATTGCAGATAAACTTGGGACAGATGATTTGGGACAAAATTCTCAATGGAGGCATCACAAATCCAGAAATATGGATGATTGGAGGTTGTCTAAGTCCTGTCATTTTCCTACAGTATAATATTACAACGTGGCTTCTCCCTGTTTAACCTTCCAATTTTGTCTTTGCTTTTCAAATCCTGGCTAATTAGAGGATTTCTCCTCTTTGTGACACTGGACTCTCATGTCACACTTTAATTACAAGAACTATGTAGTGTTCTATTAACTGTGGATTTTTGCTTCTTAGATTTGTGTGTTAATTGGTAATATCAGCATTCTACATTTTCTTTTTTTCCAAAAATATTCTTCATTAAAGTAATTAACCACATATCTGGGACAGCCAAAATTAACCATTTATGAACTTCTTCAGCCAACATCTGTGAAGATCTATTTCCATTCCTGCTTATGCTATGAAAATGAAGAGTAAAAAAATACATGTGATGAAAATAATTTATCTTTTGAAAGCATCTTCTGAAATACTCATGCATCTTGCTTTTAAAATACTCAGATCAATTAGGTGTTTGGTTTTGTTTTGATTTTAATTATTGTCGTTATTTTACATTTTTAATTGTATTTGAACTACATTATTGAGCTTTTCTTTCCAGCTATTACATCTAGATATTATAATCACTATATGTATATTGAGCCACTCATATTAATATAATTTTGAAAACTGATGTCAAAGGTTAAATCAAAAATTGTCATAAAAGCAAGAATAGGCAACACAATACTGAATAAACACATGCAAATACATGATTTCTCTTTCTCAATGTTGGTATTTTGAACTGGGAAGCTTTTCTTGTAGTCTGAATGATTTGCAATCTCTGTCAAATATCTTTTGCTTTCTTTCCTGCCACAGACACTATCTTTGAAATAAGGTAATTTTCCTTAATTGTATCTATCATGCCTGTTTCATGGAAGTTCTTTGGGGCAGATTATGCTTTTCCTGTGCTTGTATATGCTTTTCCATATTGTCTAGTATAATGAAGCTTAGTATAATGCAGTACAATACCATTCTCTAGGTGGTCTCATCACTTGTAATGAGCTTGAAATTCACCTTTCACTAACGGCTGCTTCAGGTTTAAGAAGCTGGCCACTTGTGTTAACAATAGAAAAAATAGGAAAGGATATAACATGATAGAAAATATGTGTCTAGATATTTTCTGTGGGAAAAATTGCTCATTTGGAGCAAGATTATTTGAAAAATTAACATTAAAAATTGAAAAACTAACTAGGAGGTCCTTTACAAATCTATTGTTGTTGTTGTTTTAAAAGGCACACTTAGTCCTCTGACTGGAGAAAGCTGGGTTTGTAATTCACCTGTGGAAAGGTCAGATGCTCAAAACATGACTGTGAGATGCTCAGAAATTGCAGTAATACATTTGGAATAGAGCAAAGCAGAAGTTGGAAAATATATGCTATAGAAACTGTCTGGATTTTCAGTGGTACTCAAATTGCTGATTTTCTTTACTTCAATGGAGGAGAATAAAATTATTGAGAAGAAATGTAACTGCTGACTAGGTTTTTCTTTGTAATATGTATCAAAACATTACATAATCTCAGTGAAAATTCTTTTTCTGTACCTTTCAATGTGACTAATTGTTTTTGGGTTTTTTTGTTTGGGTTGGATGGTTTTTTTTTTTTTTTTTTTTTTGTTTGTTTTTTTTTTTTTTTTTTTTTTGTTTGTTTTTTTTTTTTTTTTTTTTTTTAATCTAACAAGCAGTCTTTCTAATATTGTGAAAAAAAAGAAATAATTTCCTAGGTACCCAATATATTCTTACAAGTCTTTCCATGAGCATTACTTTTCTGCCAACTCCCAAACAACCTTTAATCACATAGTTTATTACTCTGAGTTATTAAGAAGAAACTTTACTGCCAAAAACTGAAGACAATCAAATTTTAGACCAGAATTTCTCCTTGGCATAGAAATCTGCAAGCACCTTTGGGCAAGCTATCCATGTTTCTGATTATCTAAGCAGGAATAGTCAAAGGATCATGATTTGGTGATACTACTATATAACACAAAATACATTTAAATTTTGTAATATCAATTTCAAATCCATGGCTCCAATGATACCTGCAAAGAGTGGAGAAATATAAGCAGGATAGAGGAAAACAAAAAGGGAACTCAATGCTGCCTGGTAGAAAGGATAAAGGGTGATGGAGGTGCAAAATGCATGCAATAAAGGCCATGAAACCAAGAAATATGGCATATTTAATGTATTTACTATTCTCCTGGAAAAAGGAAGGCTGTATCTGCTTTTCTACGAGCTGAGCAATATGAAATATCAAACTACATTTTCTTTATATGCTTGTTTTACTTTTGTCCTTGAATTGGATATAGTATGGATGTGATTATCATGTACCCAATTCTCTTTCCTTTAATTGAATACTAATTAACATCCTCAACCATGAAAAGATTTGCTTCTCTGGAGTGAGAGCAAGGCTAGAAGTAGGTAAAACCTAGCAGTCTGACTAATATATATATATGTGTGTGAGAGTGTGTGTGTGTGTACATATATATTCAAATCAGCATTCCAAGGGCAGCCATTGCTATTAAGGACATTTCACTTACAAGCACAATATTAAATTAGATTAGCTTACAGAACCCATAAACATGTTATGTCGGTGTGTTATAACAAAGATAATAGAAGCAATAACAAATAGAATTTAGAATCACATTTTAATTAGTCATATGAACAGTTTAACACAGAAATACTGACAAAGCAGAACTAACAGTGTAATGAAGCTGCTTAAAGGTGTAGATAGGAGCCACCCTTGCAATATAAATGCAGTATTTAATAAGAATTTTTACTTAAAATAATGATTTCACTAAATCACTGTAACTAAAAAAAGGCCAGATGAGAAGAATGCCCTGTTTGACTTTACCTAGGGGAACAAAGACCTTTTTCTCCTCGCTATGAAACTTCCTATGAAAAAAAACAATTCATGCATAAAATTGCTCATGTATTTGTTAGAATATCTGATTTGTAGTTCAAATGAAGAGAAGTCATTGAGATGTGTTATGTTTATCTCCTCTGGATAATTTCTTTATTTTTGAATTTGAATGCTATTAATAATATGTCTGTGTAATTTCAACTCCTTCAGAAGTGGTCATCTGTTAAATATATTTTCGTGTCAAAATTGTTATTATATAGTCAATGTCCAGACAAAATTCAGCAATTAATTCATAGACACATTCAGTTCTTATCACTAAACATAGTAATGAAAGGGAAGGACTCAGCATTTTGTAAAACAGTAATTGTGAAGCACCTACATATATACTGTCCAAATGATCCAATTATACGAAATTTAATTTAATTTATTGATATTCTAAATGTTTCCTGAAATAGCCATATTTCTGTACAACACAGGATGATGTGGTATATAGCCATTAATGTATGAAACACAAGGAAATAAATATATAAATCAAATACTGAAACACAAGGAAGCTTTCTCATTAATTAATTTAGCTGAGTTTTATGTAATAGTGATTAGCATATGTCTAAATCCATTGTCCTCACTAAGGGAATCATATTGAGAAAACCCACTCTAAATAAAAATGTGAGGATTAAAATAAGAAAGGAAAACTGAATCTAACCAAAGCAATAACTTATAAAAAGTAGTGACACTCTTTTTAATACACCTAAAGGGAACTCCAGCTACCACACTGGGCATTGCCAAATGCATTTTAAGATAGGAAATGCTATTATTCCCTTTGTACAAATGAGTCACTGGGGCAAAACTCGTCAATGATTTGCTCAGGACTGTATAGACAGAAGTTGCACAACAAGGAAACATTGATCAAGCTAACACTTTAACCTCTAAACCTGCCTTTAATGACTCATAATAATAAATAAATTTTTCAAAAAATGAGGAAATGCATATCTAAATGGACAGCAGTCAAGAGGTTAACTGAACATGACTTTCAAAGAAGTGGGTGTTTCTTTTTAAGTAAATTCTGCAGGAAAGAAATGGCAGGTGAAATGTACTTTGAAAATGCAGGCTAAGAAGGATTTTAAATAGTCAAAGGCTCAATAATATGTTATTAGGACCCATTGTCACAATGCAGCATTCAGACCAAGAGCTTAGCAGGAATTAAAAAAGGATTAGACCTTTATAAGGATAATGAGAACATCCATAGTTACTTTAGATAGGATATAAAATAATATTTGTAGAAAAAGAAATACAGGCATTCCTTGAGGCAAAAGTGAACCATCAACTTAGGAAGGTAGGTAAAAACCGTCACCAATAGCAAAATTATTGTGCAGATTGCAACCTCCTTTGAAGAAACTTTGAAGAGGATTCCATTAGCTATAGAAAAAGATTGCAGAAGACCCATTTGTAATTTATAGACATTTTATTTTTCTATGTGACCAAATGAGAAGACAAAAGTAAAACCTCCAGAATCACCCATGTTACATCCATACTGCAAAATTCATCCATCTCAGCTTGGGCAGAATAGCTTGTACTCCCTCTTCATCCACACACGCTCACCTTCCTTAAGTAGGTAGGCCACACCACACAATATTTGACTCTGGATGTAATTTGGCCCCCATATGCTGCCCCTGCAATCCTAAGGAATAGTTATTATGTGTGTATATGGGCATTTGGGTTTTTTTTCACTTTCAAGCACCTGAAACAGTAAGTATACATATTTTGGGATAGCATTGAGCTGCACTGGAGAAGGGTGAATACAGTCAAATGAGGCAGACTCCTCCATACTACCTCATATGTGCAGTTTCTGTAGTGAACTGTATCCAAACTAACAGGTTCTTCACCAAAAAGGAGGCTGAGAATCAAATAACATTTTGTGCTCAGTGCACACAGTAGGGAACTAGACTGATAACAAGCTGAGGAGCCATTATTCACCAATGCAGTTGTACCCACAAAGAATATTTCCTGTTTCCCATTCACAGGGAAACCACAGAACCTTCTGACATTCCAAGTTATTCAGAGACTCGGGACGAAAATGCCCTACACAGCAAGCTCTGGGATATAAATGTCCTGCCATGCCCCCTGCAAGTAGGATTTTGTGCTCTAAATGATGGCAAAAGACCCAAGAGAACACCAGTCTGTGAAGCATGGTGTCTTCTCTGTATTCAAAGAAGTCAGTGTTGTGACCAGAATTGAAAATTTTCTTACAGGAATATCAATTCCTGGGGTGGTGAGGACTTCAGAGTTTTGCTTTCAGGAAAAGTCCATTGACTTACCACTGGAAATGATCCTTTAGCTGGAAGACAGGATCTCCTTGAATTCTGTGTCTTCAGAGACCTCTATATGCATCGTCACAAACTGCAAATCTCTGAATATGAGTTGTTTGGGTTTCTTAACATTAATCATTGCAAAAAAAGGCATGATTTGTGTCTCAAAGTTATGACCTTTGTAATGGTAGCACACCTGGACAACCACATTGTGTATATAACAAAGTGGTAGAGTTAAAAGTACTTTTCTTCTGCATACTGCAATTCATCAAATATTTGAAATGTATAATGCTTTTCAGAACATTTTTACAAATTTGAAATTACAGGGAAATATAATTTAAATGTTTATATGACAGATTCTCCTTTAGATATGTGCCTACAATTTTTTAAAGTTAATCCTAAGTATTTAGACAAGACGTGAATACAAATGAGCTAGCCAACTGATGAAAAGGCTAATAAGGTTTTGATCTTTCTTTAAGTGGAATGAAATTTAATTATCAGGTACTCTGAAAATACACTTCTGTTTACTCCTATTTTTTCCCTGGAAATTCTGTGAAATTATACTGGTAGAAAAAAAGCTGAATGTGTATGCCAATATCCAAACTGCTATAGGAAAAGGTACTTAACACACATGGTTTAAGAAGAAAGTTTTTCGTAATGGATTTGATCAATGAGACACTTTGGATGCAACATCAGGTTGCCAGAGACTCGGAGGTAAACAGCTGCTGCCCCTTTTCCATATTTTTTTCCCAGTGTGTCCTGTACCTACCACTACAATAAGCAGAGCTGGATCACACGCTCTACAGCTGTTCTTGCACCCTTATAAAGACTGCAATAACTCATACTATGAAGTTGTCATAATAAACCAATCAGTTCTCCTTTTTTTTTTTTTTATCTAACTCCCAGTATTCCTGGCACAAATGATTTTATTGAAGTTATTTACATTTAGACTAGCATGCAGTTCTTCACAAGAGGAAACTATTTCACTGACTCATAAATCAAATAAAAAATTTAAGAGTCTACATTGTGTAATGATGTTTGTAATAATAAGATTTTTACTAGTCAAATTTGTTGTTTTTAACATCAGAAGCTGTTGATGCAGGGGATTTTGTTGGTTTTTTTTGGTTTTTTTTTAATGGCAACTACTATTTTGGTTTAGATTTGCTAGCTTAAAAATCACAAATCCATTTTCACAGCTTATATAAAGCTCACTGTACAATTTCTAGCACGGCAAGGAGAAACTCAGAAGATAAGTAGAGAAAATGATTTTGAAACTAAGTCAGCATTTTTAAGGAATTTGATTTATAAAATGCAATTTTTTGCCTTCGGCAAATCCTTGAAAGTCATTATGCTTTTTTTTTTCCTAGTTAACTGTCCAGCATGCCTGGTGATGGAAACAGCTATTTACAATATTTAAAGTAGTTTTACGAATGCTGTATCAAAACCATAGGTACCTTTATTTCTCTAGTACTATTTTCATTAATATTTTGGGACACAAGAAAATGTATTTTCACAAAAGCAAAACAGGATTACAGGAGCTAAGCCCAGCCAAATTAAAATCAAGGTGGTAATTATGAACTAAAAAAGAGATCTGTCATGACTATACTGCAAAGTAACTAACATTTTATCTTAGAGAAAGATAGAATAAAATTTCTACAGGATGCTGTAGGCTAGAGAAGTTTGGAAAATGTGTCTATAATGTAATTTGATGTTCTTTCCTGTTCTAATTTTGGGGTCACAGTTTGTGAGCATATCCTAGAGCTGCTCTGAATGATATAAGCCTGTACCATGTCCAGGAGATGCCAGGCCGGCCTGGATGTGCCTGCAGGGTGGTGACACCCTCACAGCATTCCACACCAGCAATATTCCCCCCTGGAACTGGCACACTGAAAAAAAGAGTCGCTAGAAGAAACTTCTGATGTGATTTTTCTGCTAAATTCGAGCTTAGCATGCTCTCATGTAAGGAAGAGTGGCTGAGAATGGGGTTTGATAGGTCTTTGCTGTATGCAGGTCTCTGACTGCATGCACCCTCCCGATGGCTGGAGGGCTGTGCTTTTCCCTGAATCATGGAAAACCAGAGCACAGAGCCAGAGAGGACTAGTGATGTTAGCACTGTGGGAGATGAATCGGCTGTATGTACTATGGTTTCTGCTGCTTTTACTAATTTATTTAGCATTCAGACTAGAATGTAGTGGGGAGTCTTTTGTCACATCATTTTTTAGAGATAGACACCAGAGAGATGGAAGTTAAACAAATTAAAAACCTGTTCATTGCCCCAGGCATGTTTTACTTTGTCATTTGGTTCAGTTCATTTCAGCATTACACTTTTAATGGCTCACTTAGTTAAACTTGAACTTATGATTACTGTTACTACTTCTAATAAAGGCCTGTTTTGTGAGAGCTTCATTGCTGTTGCCTCAGGATAACAGCTGCTAATTTGTTTTATTACTATAATATATTTTATTTAGATTTTTCTCTTAAAAACTGCTGGCTGTGCTGCTTGTAGTCATTGTTTTCTACTCTAAAAGCCAGTTTGCAGAGCTGGCATAGCCTACAGGACATTGTATATGGCAGGACTGTGGACTGATGAGTCAGACCTAAAAATCATCCAATTTATACCACAGGCTTGCTTCTTGACTTTGACAAAACAATTTTTTTCCCTCTTGTAAAACACAGACAGCAATATCTGTATCCCTTGTTAGGGCTAGGGACGCCTGCTGATGAACACTTCCAGGTAAGAGCAGCCTATTTTCTGTCTGAGGTTATACACTGCTTTTTTCTACCACTTGTACACTTGAGCCAACTCAGCGTCCTCTGTCCAGTTATTAAGGATTTTCTTTGGTGAACTCTAGTATTAGAGGCTTATGGGACAAATTCAATTCTTATTTGAATTGGTGCAATAACTAAAAAGTATTGCACTGTTACCATGCAGCAGTTAGTTGAGCTATCTCAGAAATGTAGAATTGAGAGATGAACCCAAATTTATAACCCAAGCGCAGAAGGCAACCTGGGCTCTGAACAAGTTACTCTGGCACTTGTGATTTTCTCTCATGTGCCGTGTGAACATGTTATTATTCCCCGTTAGACTCGTGCAGCTTGGCTGCTCAGGCTATGCTCAGCAAGCATAAAAGACTTCCTTGCCCAAAAGGGTCCTGAGGCAGCACAACAGAACAGTAAGTGCCCCACCATGATCCCTGCGGAACGGCTGTGAGCTCCTCTGCGTGAGCCAGGTCTCCAGCCCACCGTCTTTTCTCAAGGTCCCAGGGAAAAGTTGACCTGCATTTTCTGATCCCTTGCTCAGAGGAAAGAGATGATCTCGACTGTGTTTCCTTTACTTATGTCTGAGTACTGACACGTAAATAGTGTCTGATTTACTTGCTATTTCTGGATATGGTTTGGCGAATATGATGAAACCTAAACTGACTTAATTTCTAGAACAAAAAATAACAGAAATAGACATCTATTGTTTCAAGTTCTCTGTGCTTTATTTTAGGATCAGGCTATTAACTGCAGATCTAATTATTTTTTGGGACGTTTTATGCAGGTAGTTGCCTATTTGATCGAAAGATATCCACTGGAGACTTCACAGTAATTGAGAATGAAAACGTGGTTCAAAGAGCCAAGAGCAGAGGAGGACTTTGTAACACTCAGCTTTGGACTTGTACTTTAGTCTAGAAGGGCTCGGTCTTCCTAAAATCACTTTCTATTTTTTGGACAGATGTCAGTCTCTCCAAAACACCTGGATGGAGCACCTGACAGCTATTCTGCCCAGCACTCATGTTCTCTTGCAGAAAGTAGTGATCCAATGGACATTATTCCCCAGCACACCATCAGGAACAAAATGAAATCTAATCTGTGCAAAAGCCAAGCTTGCATTCACTGAGAAGAGATGGAATAAAGAAACCTCATAATACAAATTAACACTCCACGCAGTAGAATCTTGTAGATTTATAAACACAGAGAAAGTGAATAGTAAATATCTTGTCCAGCGAGAGTCTGGAAACTTAGGTACATGCCTTAGGAACAGAACATGCAAGAAATTTCTACTGTTTATTGGTAACTAAACCTTCCCAAATCTTTCTATTAAAGAGGACTGATTGTATCAGTAAACCTGGTATGATGAATTTGTGGCTATTCATCTCTGACAACTCAAAGAAAAATGATTATGAGCCTAAGGTCACCTGGTTTAGATAACCAGTTTTGAGAAGCTTGGTCTCAATGCACTTTTAGGACAACTAAAATCATAATAAACTGCACCACTGACCTCTGCTGAAGATAACCAGAACTGCTCACTTTTTAAAATGGTTTCTTATCAGTAAGAGCTACAAGGGATTCTCCCTTCAGTTTAAACTGGAATGGCCGGAGATTGAAGCTAAGACTATTTGGCCATTCATTCAAGGAAGTAAAGAACACAGATGGGAGAGGACTACCTGAGCTAAGGAAAAACATTGGCATAAACCCACTAAAGAACACATTTGTCATGGAGACATTTATGCTGCAAGTGGAAAGAAATATCCCTCTGTGCAGCCAAAAATGTCAAACTGGATAGTGCTGGAGTTTGTGAAAAGTACTGTATTTCATACAGATATGAAGGAGACATAGCTTGAAGATTTGGTAAATCCTCTCCAGTCTTAGGTTCTTGTCACGGTTTCCAGTGAGTAGCACAGTGCTCCCTTTGAGTTTAGCTGCAATGCTAAGTCACTGAAAACCTCTCATTCTCTTCTAAAGTGACTTGTAGTCGCCAAACATCACTGACACATATCAAACTTCTTTCCTCACAAGTGAATATGAAAGGAATCATATATCTCACAGTGCCTACTTTGAGTACAATTAAAAACTTTGTTTTCTGATCTGTCGATACAACCTCAAGTGTTCCATTTAGATAGCCAGTATTTAGCAAACCAAGACAGCATATTTTGCAATGTCACTACATAGATTATTCCAAAGCTGGAACTCCATTATGATTCCTGGAGAATTCAAACTCGGATGTTCCTACAGCAAAAAAAGGAGGGGAAAAATATAATATAAAACCATGATCTGGTAGACTGCACAGGTTTTGTTGATTAAATCCAGGACACTGAGAGCCAAAAGAATTCAGGAAGCAAACAAATGTAAATGAAAGACTGGGATAATATTTTAAATAGTTTTAAGAAAAGATAGAATGAGAAAAGTGGGATACACTATGAAGGGAGAAATGGACAGTTAAAGAGGAAGAGTTGTATTTTCTTTCTGAGGGTTCATCCTCTCACTGCATGTTTCCTTCTCTTTCTTTTCAACTTCTTTCGTAACCCATTTCCTAAAAAAATAATAGTGAAACAAGGCATCAGCAATATCTATACCATGCAGCCATTTTTTACAGAATTTTTTTCTTCTTTTTATGCTCCCGACATTTCTCAAAGAAGTCTGAGTAAGATCAGTGTTGAATCCACAATAAACAATTTTCATTATGGAAAACAGCATTGAAATACTATTGTCATGATATCTGCATTTTGGTCAGCTGGTGTGTAAATTTTTGGAAAAGCAATCGTAATCGTCATGTTTTAGTGAAAGAGGATAAAACAACTCTTTTCCTTGTTCTGCCAGGGAGCTAAAAGAATTTGTCACTGATAAGGAAGTCATTTAGAAGGCATTTCTAGGATATCAGTCAGGCTTATAAGCAGCACAGCAGGAACCATATAAAGGAGACCAAAGCAATTAGCAAGAAAAAGTCAATTCCCTGGTGAGACTGAGAGATGTCTGAATTCTACTACTAGCTGGTGTAATCTGAAATTTTGACTCAGTCTTGCCTGAGTTTATTCCTGATTAGAAAGGCCATCAAATGTTGTCCTTTTGAAAAGTGGTAGATATACAAAGCATATTTGAGAGTCACAGGCAATATATTTTAAATGATTAAGTAGTGTGGCTCTTCCAACCCCTCAAGGAATTTAGGACCTGCATTTTGGAGAGTTTAGAGTCTCCAAAACCTATTAATTCAATAGTTGAATTAACTATAGTGCTCTGAATAATTGTTAATACTCTACATCTCCAGGAAATAGTAAGAATAGGCATGTGGGGTCCTAAATAGGTTTGGTTCTTCTTCATCCTAATATAATTCTCTGCAAAACCTTGATTAAAAGTCCACTTCCACAATCAGGGCAGAATTTTTAATGAGTAAGTCAGAAGCTTCTCCAAAAGTATGTAATTTTACTCCCAAATATTTCCTAACATTACTGCTTATTACCAACACCTGAAATGTTTGTCATATTGTTGAGAATGTTCTTACACTTATGATAAATTTTCATTTACAACAGTTGTTGAAATTAAAATAATTTTTGAGCAATCAAAGGATTCATTACCACATGCAGTCAAAGAAATTTTGTAATTTAATTACAGAGAGCTTGGGCTGCTTAAAACTTTATGTTTAGACCTGAGCAGAATCCTATCTAATCTTCCTGATTAGAGATAATACATCTTCTCTATATCTTCCCTTTTCTGCATAGGTTGTTCTGGATCTGGACAGAGATGGAGGGGAAATGTTGGACTGTAGTTTGAATAGAAAACAAACTAAAAGGGGAGAAAAAAAGTTAGAAGAAGGAGTGAAGATCCATGAAAGAGGGAAAGACAAAACCATATTTTGCATGTGCTAGGTTTGTTTCCTTACTGCTTTGTCACAACACTAAGAAATTTCCATCTGTACTATTATTTGCCCAGATCTCCTCAATGAAGCTCACCAGTGAAGCTGAGAGTCCTGACATGGCATAAACCATCATGAGGCCTTTACAAACATTCTACAGAAAAGTCTGGCTTGTCTGGTCATTATTTATTCTAAAGTATCTAATCTATAACATATAACTCTGTTATTTTGACCCCCAGATTTATCTTCACTCTAGTTTATCAGATATAATCTTGGCATAGCTCTGGCACTATATTATTGAATATTTTTTCATGAACTGTAGACTGGTTTGGGTTGAAAGGGTCCTTCAAGATCACCTCATTTCAATCCCTCACCCTTTGGGATGATCATGTTTCTTTAAATGCTGCCCAGTCACATTTGGCTTTCTGGTCAGTGCACTTTGCTGTGTCATGTTGAGCTCCCTGGCCACCAACATGCCAAGTTCTTCTACTGTGAATCCATTCTCTGTCCAGCCTGTGTCTTTGTTTTGGATTGCCCCGACCCAGGTTCAGGACATTGCAGTTGACCTTCTTGAGCTTCAGGAGGTTCCCATGCACCACCTCTCCAGGCTCACAAGGTCCCTCTGGGTGGCATCCCTGCCCTCCAGGGTGTCTATACCACACAGTTTGGTGTTGTCAGCAAATTGCTGAAAGTGTGCTGGATCCCACTGTCGATGTCACTGACAAAGATGTTAGATGGTGCTCGCCCCAAAATTGATACCAGAGGGGCTGAGATTTTTAAATATTTCAAATTATTTTAGTCTTTAAGGACTATTTTTCTAATTTCTTTTTCTTTTAAAGTTCATGTATTGATTCAGTTTGTTAATCTTTTGCAACCACTAACATCTGAGATACTCTCAGGTCTGCTGTTGGATTTTCTACTTCTGGATTACTCATAAATCCAGTGATACAATGTCATCCTGATAAGGATTCCTTGAACAGCACTAGTCACCAATGTTTAGGTGACTGAATCATGTTCATATCCAGTTTCCACAGACACTGAATACTTCCACAAGCATTTTGACAAGATTGTTTGTTCTACCTACTTTAAATGTCATATTTTGGTCTCTCAGGTACCACTCTCACCTATGTTGCACTTCCTGGGCTGCCTAACTGTCTCCATTAAGCGTAGAGTTATTTAGCCTAAATATTTAATTTTTGGAGAGTTAAGATCAGCTTAAGTGGAATTTATCCTGTTTGTCTGTCTGTCATACTGGCTTTATTGACATTCATTGTTTTAGGTTACAAGTTACAATGAACGTGCACTCACTTCTCACGTTTGAGCTGAAAATTAATAGTAGCTTTCCTTTGGTAATCCTTCTAAGCAAGATTACACCCAAATCATAGTGGTTGAGGCCTTGTAATTGTATTCAGAACACATCTTAACATCTTAACTCTTTGTTTCCAGGTGTTGCTAAACTGTTATGGAATACAAATGACAGAGTAAAATTATGACTTGAACTATGTCAAAAGCTTTCAGGGAGTCTGTTACTAGACTGTTAAAGCATATGAAATGCTACTGATGTCCTCTCTCTGCTTCATATTAAATAGTTAACAAAAAGGTCAAATAATATTTTTACCACGTGGAGATAAATTTGTTCTTACCATGGATATGGCAATCCACAAGTAAATTTGCTGTAGTCATTTAACCATTCCATATCTCAGTCTTGGGATATGAGGATGTCAAAGGAAAATACGAGACTTTTCTAAATCGGCTAGTAGAAATGGAGAGGGTGGGAGGGGGAAAGCATGCAGCAATTCTAGGAAGAATTTCCTTGCCTGAGTTGTATCTATACTGTAGTAGTTTCAGTTCAGTGCAGGGATGACCTAGTTAGCTTCATGGGAGAAGGCTAAATGGTAATCTAGCACACCGAAAAATATAGTGTACACCCTATATCTTGACAAAAAGCAAAGTAAATTAGCCTTATTCCTAGCCTGATGTTTCACAGAAAGACAATTTCTGGTATCCAAGCTAGCTCGTTTACCACAAATGTGAGAATCTTTCCACAATAGCCATTCAGGTCTATTGTTGTAGTACTAGCTGTAAGAGTTATTTCCCCAGTGAGTCCCGATATTTTTTTCTAACTAAACAAGACACTTATGATGTCTGCCTAAATCAATCTATCTGTATGTATTGGTTAGTATCTGACATTTGCAGGCAGCAGAAATAGAGGATTTTAAACCAGAGATGAAAAGATTACAGCTACCCCAATGGAGCTGTTCTATCTGGCATCACCTGTATTGCCAAGGGCTGCAAAAGAAGTGCCTTGACGCATTTATTAGATGTTTGTGTTTAGAATATATCTCTTGATACTGGATATAAAAGGTATCATGTTAACGTGCAAATCTAAAATAATTTGTAAATACCTCAGTCTCAGGCTGACAAATAGGGTTGCTGACAGTGCTTGTGATGGGGAAAGAAAAGCACTGGGTATATGGGAGGAATTCCGCACATAGAAAACAATCTGGCACCAAAAAATTTGAATCACCTGAGAGACATGAAAATGCCTCCAAAATACACTGCCCAGTGCTGAATTGTGTGCAATTATGTGTGCAGATCTCTGAAGAAATGCTGCATAGTGACTGGCTTAAAATCACCACCACAGACATGTTGTGGGCTTTTTTTCTCATTACCTCACAATATACCTCAGTTTTGAAATGAAATGTATTTTCTGATATATACCTGAGAATGTCTAATATGGATAAAAAACACAAAGGAGAGAGTATGTCACTGTCACAAAGAGGGTAATGCATGGTTTAAAATGAAGTTGCTCACACATAATTTGCCAGTAACACAGTTCAGTTGCATTATGTTCATAAAGAGCCCAAGGCAAAATTTCCCCTGTAGGTACAAGTTCTGCTCAGCGTGGTGCCAGTAGGATCAGCTACAGGGACACCTTGACTCTGCCATTTCTGTAATCCAAAAGAAAACAAATGCACAGACATGTTAAAAAAAAAAGACTATACACATTTCTTCACTGGTGAAAATTCCTTATAATCTGATTCCAAACAGAAACTATAATTGGACAATTAGACACAATATTAAAAGTATTTATGGATACTAATGAAGAATTAATATACTGTGTATAGCTATATATCTTATTGTGTTAATACATAATCAATACATCGTTATGACTATCAGCAGTATTACCAAACTAATTTTCTCTTCCCAGCTATTTTGTTTGTATTAATTCACTGACACAAGGTAATGACATGCCATGCAATGCAATTATTCAAATCAATAACCTTCCACTCAATAAAGACAGAGTATAACATTAACATTGGATACTAGATCCTAGTTCCTCCTGCTCCTTAACCATCTGTGAAAAGGCAAAGTTTTCAGATTCTAATATGGAATAAATTGCAAATACTGTAAAAGCTATTCACACCAATATCCGGTTTCTATTCTCCACAGATGATTGTCTTGTTCATATATCTATGGCCTAGATCCAGATGGGACACAAGTATTATGGTGCTAGATACTACTGCCAGAGTGAAGAAGGCAATCCTCAGTCAGATTTCTCTTTTTATAAAGGAGGGGAAAAATGATACATCACTTTAAGCAGTTAATCCAGCAGATCAGAGCATACGCCAACCTAATTACACTATGTGGTGGACTCACTTCATTTGCATAAAGGTAGGAATCAAGTACTATCTAAGATGTCCTAAGGGAATATTGTCCAGCATTCAGGTCCAGAGATACATAAATCTCCCTTGTGGGTTTTTTTTTTTTTGCTAAATGTCTCATAGCATCCCAAATGGCAATCCTAGTATATCACTTTTCTGCATTTCCCAAAGGATTGCTCTTAAAAATGTGGCAATAAAAAAGAGATGTTTAGGTTCTGTGCATCAAAGAAACGCACAGAATAGCTTTCTACTTATTATCCGCAGCCATAAGCATTAGAAGGTATATCTTCTTCCTTTAAAGTGAAGATGAAAGTTGCCAGACTTGCATTATCTCGTGAATCTAAAAGTATATCCTTAAGAAGTCATCAAAATAACTGCAAGGCAAGCAATAAAGAAGTGACATTAGTAGAAGGAGTCTTCTTAAATCATTTATACAGTAAAGCTTCTGAGATATCAGTCTGAGAATAAAAACAGCTAAAATTCTGTGTGAATGAATGTCTCCATCCATCCATTCATTCATTCATTACCTGAAGCTCTTCCAAAATTCGTAGTACTTTTGGCCGCTTCTCCCCCCCACCCCACCTTTTTGGCCCACAGACTAATTATTAGAAGAAAACATAGAAACATAGTTATGGTAAGATCATTTAAATTCACTCCTGAGTTAAAAAAACCTCCTAATCCATATCTCCCTAGCTTGAACCGTCCCTTAAAAGTGCATTAATCCCATTTTAGGAAAAAGATTTCACTGGAGAGATCTTTCCTATCTGATCCCATTATTTGATCTTTTTGGTCTTAAATGATTCTGAACTGAGGCATCACACCCAGATACCTGGAATGACCTGTGCCTGCTAATTTAGGTCACTGGCCTAAGTGCGTTTTGCACGTGTTCAATTTCTTTCAGGCAGTTTGGAATCACTACAAAAGATCAATCAGTCTGACAACTGTTACACTGGTGTTACACTTACCATGCACATGTAAAACGTATGCTTTTCAACACTACATATGTAATTCATAATAATTTATTTGCACAGGATGGCAGTGAGCATCACAGAGGCAATCGTCAAGCAAAAAGTAAAAAGAAACTCCAAAGAGTGCTTTAATAAAAGCCAATATTGGGACTTTAAATTCGTGAAAGATTTTTCAGTAAGGTATTCAGAATTAAAAAACATAAATTAATTTTCTGCTTACTAAGAGAAAAATAAAGGAAAATAAAGAGAAAGAAAAAGTCTTTCTTTTCCCTAGCTCTCTAAATGTTGTATATTATTGCAAATAAGTGTAATTTGTGGAAGAAAATAAAGCAGCAAAAAAGGATGCACAGAGGTTCACTAAATTATTCATTCAAGCATTATTGATCTCAGATGAATTAGTAAATGGCATGGTCTAGCTGAGCACAAAGTTATTCATCTTTGATTTTAATCTTAGAGAAAGCTGAGTTACATTATATTAATGAAAACCACAACAAAACACAATAGGCAATTTCCTCACAAAATGTTTAACAACATACATTAAGAAAGTGGTTATGTTCACATAGTTCAATAGCAAAAATCAGATTTGTGCTCCAACCTGATCAAAAGGATTTGGGAAAAGTACAATGTGGTAAAAGTAGTTTAAGGAGAAGATGAAGCCTTATGATTGTATTTTTACCAGGAGTCTGGAGGGTTCAGTTGCTATTCTAGATTAACCATCAGGGCTGTAGAACTCAGACTTTCAGAGTTTTGTCTAAAAGGAGATAATATAATTTCACTTCCAGCATGGTGAGGGGTTTCTTTTTGGTTTTGTGGGTTTTTTTGTGGCTTTTTGCTGTTTTGTTTGGTTTGGTTTGGTTTGGTTTCATTGGGCTTTTTTTGTTTGTTTGTTTGTTTTTGTTTTTGCTTTTTTTTGTTTGTTGGTTTGCTTCTTTGGGGTTTTTGGGTTTGGTTTCTTTCGGAAGGGGAGGTTGGTTTATTTATTTCCTTCTTTGTTTTTGGTTTTATGTTTCCTGTTTTTTTTTGTTTTTGTTTTGTTTGGGTTTTTTGTGTTTTGTTTTGTTTTGTTTTTTTGTTTGTTTGTTTGGGTTTTTTTTTGTCCAATGATACCTGAATCACAGGTAAAAATTGCATTATCAAAACTTTGTGTTAGATTTACATTCTGAGTGCCTCTGAGTGTTTGACTGGGTAGATATTTGAGAGAATATAGGTGGCAGAAGCAGGGAAAAAAACCCAAACAAACAAACCATAACAAACAAGCAGATAAGAAGACTTGTTGTGTATTAGGTGTATCAACAAATTCAGTCCAAGAACAAGGCAGAGCCAGGTCTGTGAGGCTTATGCCTTGGTAGGTGTGCACAGAAGGTGTATGAGATGAAGCACTTTGCAACACACCATGTGGAGTAATCAATGAGGAAGATTAAGGTTTTTATTTTAAAAGTAGTTGGCCCACAGATAGGGTAGGATTCAATTGCCTAAAATTATTGTACAGCACAGTGTTGTGCCTGACCTCCAGGCGCTAATCCAGTGAGTTACATGTCTCCGGTACAGACTGTGTGATACTCGTTTCAGAGGGTCTTCAGGTACCCTGAAATACAACAACAACAAAAATTAACTTTGTGGACAGAAAATTAAACCCCAATCTCCAGGTTAATTTTCTCTTAAGATTGAGAAATTCAAAATACAAACAGCCACTTGCCCAAAATATTCCGGTCACTTGGCTACAGCCAAGAACAAGCTTCGCTCCATCCTTGAAAGCTGCATGGTTCTGCAGCACAAGATTATATAGCCATGAAAACTAAAAGAGAATGGGACTTCTGGAGGGTTTTTTGTGAGGTGTTTAGGTAACTCTGCTAATAGAGAGAAATCTTTGGATATGATCTTTATAGGAAGAAGTTCTGATTTCTACATTAAATAATCTTAAACCTTATGACAAGGATCATGTTTCAAAAGTAATTTTTCTGTAATGAATCTCCTAATTCCTATGCTACAAAATCTGTCTCATTCACTAGACAGAAGAAGAATTTTTTCCTTCCTTTTCTACATAGTGGTAAAGATATAAGTAGCAAAAAGCACCCATCTTTTTACATCATAGCTGCTATTTTTCCCCTAGGTTAGGCCTTAAGGGCCTTCTGACTCACCTAGATATACTAGGTTAATGTTGTATTCTTCTAGTCATTTTATAAAAGATTTTAAAATTTTTAGACTCTTCTATGAAACCCGGTGTTCATACTGGACTCCCAAGGGTCGTTAAAATGAGACCAGTCTGGTGGTCTTTGAAAGTGTCCATTCTGCACCAGAATGGGTAGCTGCAGAGATGACACTGAGCCAGCCGAGCTCACCTGAAGGAAAATCAGGCAGAGGAGAGCTGCTGTGCACTGTGTATGTCAGCATTCGGCTGGCCAGGGGGCAGGGAAGAACCAGCCAGGGCAAAGGGGCACCGTGCTCTTCGCTGCCGTCTGATTCCTGGGGAGAACATCATGGCAAAGAACGAGGGCTCCCTGGATTAACACTGGAAAGAGAACCAGTTTTCACTAAAATACTCACAGAAGAACCTTTTCCAGGTACTGTTGTCTCAATAATTTTTGTTTTAATGTGTGTGAAACACAGATACAGTTTGAGTACATGAAGTCAGATTGAGACCCATATGCTCCAGGATGTTCAAATGAGAAAATTTTCATAGAAAGACAAGCACAAAAACCGTATGGGTAATCCAACATTCGTGATTGTAGTACAGCTGTGCAGGAAAAGCAGTAAGAGTTCTCATTTCATGTACAAAGAAACTGTCAAAGGCTCATTAAAAGAGATCTCAGAGGATATTAGAGGACCTGTGCCCCCTTGGCTGTGCTGTCAGCTCATCTACTCCTGCTGAAAGAGCGTCTACAGTCTGTTTTGTCAAAGGGTGTACTGTAGGAGTGTCTGTTTACTGGACCTATAAGTGTTTGACAAAGAATAAGCTTATAAATTGGAAATTTAACCCAAATCTGGTTGCACATACACTTTATAGGAAGGACAACAGAAGTTTACCTGAAAAACTAGACTAAAGGCTGAGTAGTCATGGGGTACTTTCTGCTCTTCTGTTACAGGACCAGGGTGGACTTTTTCGTCAACTGTGACATGAGACATTCAGTTGATATATTAAAGCACTGAAAATCTATACCTTGCCTCACAAATATATTTTTATTTCAGAATAATTAATTTTAATCCATAAATCATAGGAAGCTTGGTTCAAGCAAGCCATGAAAAATTTTTCAAGAGGAAGGTATTTTCCAGATATTTGCTATATTTGCCAGAAATATTGTGGTTCTGTAATTTATTAGTTTATTGCAACTTAACATCAAGACACCAGAAGATTTGTAAAACTTTAGCCCAAACAGTAGAAAGTTTGCCTCACTTACTATAGGTTTTACATATGCTAAAGTGGGTAGAATAATACTACATGGATGTCTGGTTTGTTGCCTTTGTCATAAGACACAGCTGCTGTAGGAGATGATATAAGGTTTGCTGTAGATTTACATCCAAATATTAGAACCTGACACAGAAAATAGTAGTGGAAGAAAAAATGGATGAAATTCTTAAGAAAGTGCTCTAACAAAAATTCAATATCACAACTTTTGCTCTAAGACTTGTGACATGCAGTTAAAGTTAAAAATCAACAAGGCAGACACTAGGAAACTGCAGCAAGTCTCTGTTTAATAAGACTTTCACAGCTTCTTTGCATGTGAAATCAAAATTGTTGTTACTTCAGTGGCTGTAATACATGGTGATTGTATTATATTAGGTTACATATACTACAGAATGGATTTTGTGAAGCTCAAGTTTTTGTGCAAAGCTTCGTACCATTGAGATATCTTCTTGCTCATTTGGAATTTGTAAATTGATGAGCAGAATTATTTCAGAGTAGTTACAGAAAAACACTAGCTGGAGAAATCAGTTGCCTACTGCTGGTAGTGGCTGTTGGATTAACAGAAGAAAATTACTCGGTGTGAAAACCAGCTGACAGTTTGAAGGAATTTAAACCAAAATTATTTATTTTCTATTAGTGGGTTGGTATTTCCTCACATAGCATATACCCAATGTGCCAGTTTGGACACAATTTAGGAGAAAACACCCACTTATTCCAGTGCTAAGTGAAATTTAATGCATTAATGATTCTCTTCAGTGATGGGCTGCTAGGCCAGAGCATCAATGACTTGAACCATTTGCTGGCCTTTCCTGCAGTTCACTGGTATGGTTAGATTGACTCATCCATGTGCCCTAACGAAAATCTTCCTCCTGAATGGGAAACCTTCAAGTGGTTATGAAGCATGGCTGGAAAATAAATGTGAACAAAACTCAATCTTATCACCTGATAAGAAGAATGCTGGAGAAGTCCAGAACGATAAATTCAATTTGAAAAATTACTGCACTGTAAATGCATGATACTATTTTCACGACCCAAAATAAATGTCAGAGGTGACTCAGTCACTCCATATCTCCCTATCTCTGCTCCTGCAGCTACATGGTTTGAGAGAGGCTGGATGCTGAAATGTCAGGGGGAATATCAGGTAAGAAGTGTGTGCCCTCTGTTTTGTTCAGCAGTTATCCTGCCTTTTTATTTCAAAGTTTCTAGTAAAGCACATTGAGTTAGGATTAATGGACTTTTAAGTACTAATATATGGAATCCAAGATAAGCTGCATAAGGCCAGAGAAAGGTCTTTACCTCTAAAACTCAAAGGTCTGTTGAACACTAACTGCTCCCTTTGCTGCTGATCAGAGGAGAATGAAATTTGCCTTAAATGGGAAAAGCTTTTTTTACTTCTGTATTAGCCTGTGTGGTAAAAGTTAGGCTGAGCTGACACTGCTGTGCACCAGAGTTGTCACAGCTATTTGGTCGCCTGTCAAGGACACTGGAAGACACTGATGTCTGGGCAGCTGTTCCTGCAGTGGTTCTCTAATAATCTGCATAAATGAATGATCCATCCCCTGGAAGGGCCATGTTCTATTCACTCACAACTATCCCCACACACTGGCACACAAGCTCTGAGACTTTCCTCTTGGTTCAGTGTTTTTCTTCCCAAAAGCTAAATATTGATTAACATTGAAAGCTATGCAAATGCATTACTTTAAGAAACTTTATAAGAATAGTTCATTACTGATGTTAACATTCTCTTTTGGAATAAAAATCCAAGTTCATTTTCAACTTTGGTAAAATCAGGTGTCTTTCATAGCATGCATCAAATACTATAAAAGGCAATGTTAAAAAATATCTCTCTGATAATATTCACGGTCCCATTGCCAGTTCACTGACAGTATTCAATACACTGTAGAATAACTTTCTGAGAGGAAAAGTAGTTGTGACTAAAGTAGTTGTCACATGAAGATGAAATTTTGCTGTGTTGCAGGATATTGTCCTTCTGCTGGACCTTATGATAAGAATAGAAAACACATAAAACAAGAAAAAAAAAGAAGTAAGTTAAGATAATGCAACTCTACAGAGCTTGTTTCCAAGAACACCAGCAGTTCCCATTAATTTTAGTAGGCATCAATACCTCTCATATCTTCAGTCTTTTTGAGAGGGCAGATTTCCCAAGTGATATGAGTTGGATTTTTCCCAGCAAAGTCAATGAATGGATTCTATCTACATTGGTCAGTATAAAATATTTCAGATATGTATTAATTTAACTTTTAGAAGAGATCTATTTCATGCCTTTGACTTTGAGATTAGATTTAAATAAACCTCAGACGAATTACCTTGTCTATACAACCCCATGTTGAAACATACTAGTTTTGACTTTTCTTATCACAAAGATTATATATGTGCAAGAATTGCTAGCTTAAAACTTTTGACTTTTAGACAGCTCTTGATAATGGCAATCCATACCTGTGCCTATTTTGAGCCTCCAACCCACAGCACCGAAGAACTGCAAAATGATCCTCTGCATGACAGTGTTTTACCTCTGAGCATTTAGATTCCCCCACTCTCATCACAAAAGCATGAACTAGAGGCTGTACAAGCTGTTGCCACCATAAATTGAAATGAAAACTAATGTAAACAAGACAATGGAAAATAAATGACCCAGAAGAGAAAGCTCATGGCTGCACCAAACTCAAGCCAAAATATGTATTTAATAGTGTTCCTAACAAGAAGATCAGATGCACAGCCATAAGCGTGGCATTTGTTAGGTCTGACAAAGGTGTTTTCTGCACAGTGGAAGCACATAAGTGCAAAGCAGAGTGATGAGTGGAACTAAATTCCATTGAGCTTCATGCATTAAAAGTGGTCTGGGATTGTAAACATCATGTGTGTGCCTGTATTCTCTGCCTGTATTCATTTACTCCTGGGAATTCCCTCAGGAATACCATGGCTACATCCAGGTAGGTAAAGTGGGTATAAGCACTATGTCAGTCGACTTTTGCGCAGAAGATTTCTCTCCGCCATGTGGAATATTTTGACAGTGTTTCATGCAAGGAGATCAGAAGAAAAGGTCAAAAAGAGGCAAAAATAAACTCAGCCACTTAAGAAATGGAGTCCAAAATCAAGAGAATGAAATTAACAAAGAAAATTGTAGAAGAATGGCTCGCTGAGCAAGGACATACAGCGCTAAGCTACGTGCACAACCCAGGTTTCAGTAATTGTTGAGCCGTTTCTCACGGGAGCTGCTCATTGGAATGTGCATAGCCCAGGCCTCAGCAACCTTGATTATCCTTAATAAGCAAGAAAGAAGAAACAAAGTCACTGGTAGGAAAGTAACAAGATGGGAAGACAGGATGGGAAAACAGGAGCATGTAACCACAAGAAAAGGATAGAGAAAAAGCATGATTGTTTAGCTATAGCCAATCCGTATTAACTATTATACGCGTGATAAGTGCTATTATCTAATCATAAGTTGCTAAGTGGCTCGTGAACAAGCTGACTAATGTATATAACCAGGCCTATAATAATCAATAAATGGAGTTCCACCAGTAACTCTATGAGTACGTGTGGTTCATCCCGGCAACTCTCCACAGAAAATACGGGAAGTCTGTTACTAGGAAGGAGAAACAAAACATAAAAACAAAAAAGGGAAAAGACTATAAAATAGAGAAAAGAGGCTTTTCCTTTTTGGCAATAGCATTCTAACATTAACTGTGATTTTTCTACCAGGTGTCAGTCATTCTTTAAGGCTTCTAAGGAAGAAATTGATCTAAGTTCAATAATGGTTCAATCTAAGTTCAATAAAGATTCAATCTAAGAACTAGGAAAAGCTTTTGATTAGAGTTCTAAGATCCTGGACCAACCTACCTGGAGTTACCTTGCCTGGACCATTTAAATACCAGTATTTGCCCTGGAATGACATATATATAAACATATGTACATTCTCAGCAGGTTTGTAGCAGGTTAATTTCTCATATGCATAGCAAATTAATTTATCAGGTGTTTTTTAGCTTTTTTTTCAGTCATACAAGACATATAAATTAATGCATACATTTTTATGGAGTCTAAAGCCAAATTGTTAATTTAATGTACATACACTTCTTTACTAAAAGAAAGAGAAAAAATATACCAGGAGTGGAAAACTGGAATAGCAGCCAGTTGAGAGTAAATTAACACCTCCTTTGCCTCCTATGGGCCGCATCAGGCATAAATCCATTGTAGTTTAGAGGCTCTAGATCCAAATGAATGACTGGCAAAACTTAAAACTTCATTGAAGTGGGTTTGGTAACAAGAAAACACTTAGGTTAAAACATAGGACTTTAATTTGACTTCCATTCTTTAATTATTTCCTTATTTCTAGTTCTGAGTGCACATTATGGGATGTGCATGTACAAAAACATGTAGGGATGAGAGATAAAATGACACCAGCAACAGAGACATTGCAAAATAATTAAAATATTCTGCCCTTGCTGCTGCTGCTGCTGTGAAGTGTCTGAATTGTATGATTCAAAATCAAAACCATTATCAGATACGAATAAGAGGCATAATTTCATTCAGTAAGACAGTGAAATAATGTCTTTGAGATGATTGAACATTGCAATTATGGAAGCCACACAGAGGGTAGAATTGTCAGAGGATTAGCTAAAGAGAGCAGCAGAGCTGTTCAAAAGGTGATAGTTTTGCACCTCAAGATCTGATCCTTTCTTTTATAGCATTTTGGTTTCAGGGTACTTTAACCTGGCAATCTTCAAGTACAAACTACAGCCAGACAACCTCAAAAAAACCCCAAACCAAATCTAAAACCAAAGAATCCAAGACAAAACCCAAACCACTCCACAAAAATAAGAATACGAAACGGAAGCTCTTCCTGTTACTTATGCTTGATCTCTATTCCACACCAATGGAATGCAATGGTTTGGGGTTTTGTTTTCTGCAGCTGAATGCAAATAAACTTGAAAAAGTATCACTAACTGAAATAATGACAACATATATATTCATGTGTGCCAATGTCAAAACTAGACCTAACACTACTTCAGATTCTGTTCCAAATATTTTTATGAATCCAGGCTACATTTCTCAGCATGATGGGCTTTCACTCCTGCTCTCTCCACTGAATGCAGCGTATTATTGACATGAGCAAAGCTGAGCTTTACTGGGCTCCCTTATCACCCATCAAGACTGAAAACACTTTTCAGAATATGATTGAAAGGCTTGTTGATCCTGCACAGTTTCTCATGTTGAACCCTTGTCATGGGTGAGATGGACTGAATAAAATCTTGTATGGATTTGAATACTGGGATTTACTTAAGACCTTTCAAGCTTATGGCTTTTACCCTTTTTGATTATTTCACACACACAGATTTTCCAAAGCCACATTCACTCAAGTCTTCAATTTCCATTGCTGAGAAAGCTGGGCAAAGTCATGCCAGCTGTGTGCCATGAAGTTTTTCCAGCTAGTTTATAAGTTTTACATTTTACAGCTTGTTTTTCTCCATTTGAACACGATGTATCCGAGCTGGTGGTTCTGCCTTATGTCCAGTATTAAGCACACGATTCAGTGTATGTCACTTCTTTTAGTTCCAGGTCTTGTCAAAATTCACAACCAGGATGTCCCTGTTGCAGGTAGCAGGCAGTAGGATTATGCTTGGGAGTTCAAATGTTCAGTTTCAGTCACTCATGCATACACACAATTATCTGCTACCAACCAGTATTCATAATCTAAAGCACTTCTCACCTACTCCAAACCTCTTGATTCCCTTCTCCGTTTGAGGGTTTAGGACCTTTTAACATCTTGAGCTGCATTTACTTCTCAGTGAAATCAGAAGTGGAGTGGGTGCCTGGTCTCACCCCAGAAGAGAGGCTGGGGGAAGAGAGGCTGCATCCCTTAATACAGGACATTGCTTGTTCCTAGTAACTGTCCAGAAGGGTTTTCTTTCCCAAGGACTATGTAGGGTGACTGGGGAAATGAGCTTTTCTAGGCTGAACTTGGCTTTTGGGAATACTCTTTCTACGTTGCTTACACTAATGACCTCAATGGAATGGTTCTGACAAAAATTAATTTATGATCCTTTAGGCATCAAAGCATTTTTTTTTTAAATTTGAACTTAAGTCTGTTTCCAGACTGACTCCTGTACTGCCTAAGCACTTTTGAAAATGTTACAAATCAAAACAATTTGTAATGAACTGCACAGAAACAGGCCCATTTAAATATGTCCATGCAAATTAAGGCTTACAAAACTCAAATATTAAACACTTGAAAAAATAGCTTCAACTATAGTATGCTCCTACTTCTTCCACTTGTAAATGGTATTTCAGTTTCTACTTGTATGTTCTGTCCACAAGCAGCAATATTAAGAAATTCTTGATGTGGTTGTACTTCCAGGCTATCTTATATGATTTACTATTCATCCCTGAAAAATATCTATTTTTTCACTCTAAAAACTTACTGGCAGGTGTGCATGAAGTTGAATTTATGCAAGAACATTTGCCTGAAGAGGACATTAGAGGCAAATTCCGGGTGTGATCTGTCTGGGATTTTCTCATGTTTTAATGTGTCTTGACCTGCTCATCTCTTTTAATGTCTGCAGGCACCCCTGGGAAACTGTAAAGACCTCTGACGGGCTGCTCTTCTCTGATAAAAGGCAGCAAGAGAACATTCAATTTCAAAGGTTTGTTTCTAAGGGACAGTGCTTGTTGCAAGGTGGCTACAATAAAAAATAAAACTACTTTTGCTGGACCAGATTTTGCTGTCAGTTAAGAGTCCTGCAATTTCAGGAACAGCTGAGATTTGCACCTCTGCAACTGATAGGAAACCAGCTTTTTAGGTATTAAGGCAAAAGAAGCAATTTCCATTACAAATTTTTTTCGTCTGTATTTTTTTTCCCTTTTCAAACTCTTTTCCTTCAGTTTCTTGGAAGAACTTGAAGCTGTTACTTTTCAAGCTGAAAATTCCACACTTCAGAGACTGAGATGCCCAATATTGTATCTCTTGAGCCTGCATTATCTCTGTGTATCAGAGTGCATCAAGTGTTTATCTCTGCTGTTCTGATTCGAGAAGATTGATGCTTTCCCGTTCCTTCATAAATTGTTTCTCAAGTATGAGAAAAAGTGAGAGTCTCTCCAAAGTGGATTTCAAGGAATTAATTGATTTTTGTAGAAAGCTAAGAAAAATATTTGGGAACTACTGCAACATTTCTATTTAGTGATATTTTAGATAACATTTTAAGCCATTTAACCATTCAGCTACTGAAGCCCACTACACTGATGTTGCTTTTACAGGTATCAAACAACTCAAAAGCCATAGAAATCACTGATATGAAAACTATGCTTCTTAAAAGTAACGGCTGTGTTGCAGGTGTGCTGTCACTGTGCCTGATGACACAGGGCAGTCAATCCGGTATCCAGAACTGTTCCTCGCTGCTTCTTGTATTCACATGTTCTCTTTTGCCTTGGACCTCTTTGGGGAGCAAGTTCTTAATAGATGTAATCATAATATGTCAACTGGAGCATAACTACTTAGCTAGTAACCCTCAGACATTGCTACAAACGCAGAGAATTGAGATGTTAGAATAGCAATAGCAGTAAGCTGTTCCTATGTGTGTTCTTCATGTGAGACAGACATCGCAGGGTGGTGATGTCCACTGTCTTAAGACACTGAGGTCCTGTGGGTTATGTGTATTTGCAAGAAAAGTTTACTGCACTTTGAATGTACTCTGAAGGTAGTTAATTGCTTCCTTCCTGAATTGCACATAGGAGCTATCTGGAAAGCAACTGCACTGGACCTGTAGTATTTCACATCACTAAATCCCCAATCTGAGCATAGCTCTTGTAAGTGCTTTTAAACGAATGAAGTGCAAAACTCTTGAGCTTATTTTTAGAGCAGCTATGAAGTGGAATGAGCTTGGAATAGCTCCAGGCATATGTAGTCTAGGACAATTTGAATGCGTTCAGACGAGGTCCCCATATCCAGAGGGACACAATTACGGACTCAGCCAGGTATAGGTGTTGCTATTAGCACATTATGCTATTAAACCATGAATTCTCCCATTGAGCCTTGCTGCCACTAAGGGGACATGCTTTCTAAAGTGCTATAAATACAAATGAATTTTTGTGCTTGCTAAGGTCATAAATGGAAGCACAGTTTTCTTTAAGTACACTAATGTGCACAAAGTTTCTTCCAGCTCCTGTATTACTTTCATATTCACATTTGCAATTTTAGACTATACTGCTGAAAAGTTTTTAGCATACCAGTCAAGACCTTTTGAAAACAGCTGACTGTAGGATATAATAAGAATTCAAAAGGCATTGTACTGCTTAGAGTTCCTTGATCTTCCTGTATTTATCATTCTTATATTATTTTGGCATTGTTTTTCTGTTATTAGCCTGAAAGAAATCACTATTTGCCAAATCTTAATAAAATATTAAGTGTTTTTATTAATAAAATAAAAGCAATATTAATTAAGAACTTACAGCCTTAGTAAGCATACAAAAACTATAATAAAAGCATTGAAATATTTTTATAATTTATTCCAGTGAAGTGCCTAAACTTGATTGATAAAACCAGAAGCTTTGCTGAAAATGTATATGTCTGTAATGAATTGTTCAGAAATATCTAAGCCACTCCTCAAAAAGGAAAAAGACTTTCTTCTCTGGATGTGATCCTGTGTACTGCAAGGTCATTTAGGCTGGCTCAGATCTTCCCATAAATGTGTCGAGAATCACATACAACAAGTAATAATCATAATAAGGCCACTTGACAAAAATGATTGCCTGAGTCTTGCAAATTAAAGTCTTTCCTGGGAGCTATACAAAATATATAGTGACAGCAAATAGATGTAATTCTTCAGTTCCTTGCTTGGAACCAGCCAGTGCTTATGTTCACACAGAGAGAGAAAAATACCCATAGCAGCTATTCAATGCTGAAGCTTATAAAGTGGGCTGTCACTCTTACAGGTGCACGGGGATATTAGTGAGGCTCTGCTCTTCCCGAGCCCTCCAGAAGCAATTGGCCATTTTTCTCCTTTCTGTGTCCAGCAATGTAGAAGTAACTAGATCAGTGCCTGAAAGACGAAGTTTTCTTTGCAGAGATGACCCTGAGCTGAGTGGAGGAGAGCTGAGCAGACCCTGCACTGACATTCTGGATCCTCGTAGGGGTTGTGAGCACTTCTTGTGCTGCTATCCCAGGCAGCCAGGCTGACACCAGCAAAGGTAGCATCCTCTTCTCTGCAACCATGAATGTTCTTATGGGTGCATTCTACTTTCTATAGCTTTAAGCTTAAAACCGCTGTAAAACTTGCTTCAGCTGACAGTCTAAAAATTTGGGCCATACTTGACAGTTCTTACCTGCCCCGCATCTACCTTCTCCAACCACCTTTTTGTCTGGGAGAAAATTGTTTTCTGAAACAGTGAGGTTTTTCACCTTGGCTTTGATGTGAGACTTCATGTATCAAATAGAAATTCCCACTATTCATCATCCAGGGTATTTTTAGCCCATACCTCTCTTCCTACAGTGTCCTAGGGCTGTGTTCCGAAAAGGACTAAAGTCACACCTCTCAGTATGACCTAAACCACCCAAGTCCTGAAGTTTTCCAAGACAGGCTGTAGGAAACATGCTTAAAACCAAGATTCCAGATGACAGTGTGAAGGCTGTCTGTGGAAATAAGCATAAAATGCTGAAAAGGATCACACAGTTTATGTGTATGTAGTTGTTCTTTGGTACTCAGAATCACAGAATGGGTCAGGTTGGAAGGGATCACAGTGGGTCACCTCCCTCCCTGCTCAAGCAGGGTCATCCCAGAGTACATGGCACAGAAGTTGAAGATTGCTGAATTTCAAGTTTTGCTATTTTTGTGTCTCTCTGTGTACTAAGTACCAAGTTGTTCAGGTCAAGTTGTGGATTTGGAAGTACGTGTTCATTCTTTTACTTGGCTGTTGAATAGATAATCCCCAGAGGTGCCTTCTAACCCCAATTATTCTCTAATCAAACCTGGTATTTATTGAAGAGAACTTGTGCAACTCAAATAAGATATCTTTGTTCTTCCTTTCAATTATTTTTTCACAAATAAATTTTTTTTCTTCTAGATTATGACTATTTTAATATATGCCTATGATTTTTGTTCTCAAAAAACCAGTATGAAAACCTAAATTTCATTACATTGATTTGATGGTGGCTAAGGCACAAGAATAAATATATTCTTACATGCACATCAGAGAAGGAAGATGATGTACCTAGTTTAATGTGTTATTTATGGTTTTAAAGTATCTTCTCAAATATTGAAAGTAATGTAACTTTAATGAGCCATGTGCAATGGGTAGCTTTTGCTTTGTTGAATATTTTCTTCAGGGTAAACTGAGTCATTAAAAATAATTAGGAATTGAGTAGCCAGTTACAGGGTTGAGTAGGAAGTGAGGTCCAGTGGACCTGGTCCGGTGGAGTAGGAAGTGAGGTAAAAACCATGCTGTTTGGAAGCAAAATATCTGCACATGCACAGCGAGGTAGTTTGAGGTCGTTAAAATCTGTGGGCTGGGATTAGTGGGGTCTATCATGTGCTTTATTAATGAATCTACCTAGCTCACGCAATTGAAATTTTTGATTAATCATAAATGAAATATCTGTAAATAGAATAATTCAGCATGAGGTAAACAACCAGATTTTAATTTCCAGTGGATGGAAATTGTAGCAGTAGATGGTAGATTGATGTAAATTTAGATTATATACAGAATTAGATAAGGATAAATATAAATCGATAGGAAGACTGATTGCATTTCCTTTTTTTAAAATCTGCCTGACGCTTGCTTCATTCACTGAGAAGCTTTTTGTTAAGGGAATGCCTTCATGTACTTCACCTTTTCAAGATTTTTCTGCTTTTACAGATTTCACTATGAAAACTGAAAATTTGTGCACTCTCTCTTGCTAGCCTTGGGCAGCAACACCTCTCACTAGACCAGGTTGCTCAAAGCCCCATCCAGCCTGGCCTTGAACACTTCCAGGAATGGGGCACACACAACTTCTTTAGGCAAACTGTTCCACCACCACCCTCACAGTAAAGAATTGCTTCCCAAGACCTAGTCTAAATCTAGTGTCTTTCAGTTTGAAGCTATTCCTCCTCGTCTTACCACTACTGTTCCAGACGAAGAGTCCCTCTCTGACTTCCTTGCAGGTCCCTCCAGATACTGGAAGGTTGCTATGAGGTCTCCACACAACCTTCTCTTCTTCAGGTTGGAGAATATTCAAGGTTTGACTTCATAGGGGAGGTGTTTTTGTCCCCTTATCAACTTGGTGGCCTCCTCTGGACCTGCTCCTACTGTTGCATGGCCTTATTGTTTTGGTGGCACCAGAGCTGGATGCAGTGTTCCAGGTGAGGTCTCAAAAGAGCAGAGCAGAGGGGCAGAATTTGCTCCCTCAATCTTCTGACTGGGCTCCTTTTGACGCAGCCCAGGATTCCATTGGCTTGCTGTGCTGTGAGCACACATTGCTGGCTCATGTTGAGTTTTTCATCACCTTCAAGCCCTTTTCCACAGGGCTGCTCTCAATCACTTCTCCACCCAACTTGTAGCTGTGTCTGGAACTGTCCCAAGCCACGTGCAGGGTCATGTAAAATTGAAAGTAATATAGTATATTTTTTCCAAAGAATCCTTCTTCTCAAGACCAACTTTAAGTAGGAAGGGAATTAAAAACTTGATTGGATTGTGCCAAGCCCTATGTCTGTAAAGAATTCAGGTACTTTTTTGGAGAGTGGCTTAGACCATGAGAAAATTAATTATTCTGCCTTTAGAGCAGATTTAACTTTCCCATATGTATTGGTTTTGGCATGGCCTGGTTTTTGGTAGCAGGGGGGCCACAAAGATGGCTCCTGTGGGAAGCTCCTGGAAAAGCTTCCACCATGTCCACAGATGGCTTCCAATCC
>VWPU01011407.1:0-22183 GCA_013398955.1 Callaeas wilsoni
TCGCGGTACGTTGCGGCGCCTCGGGCCGGGGGGGAACATGGCGGCCCCCAGGGGCCGCGCAGCGCGGCACGCACCGCGCCCGGCTGCCGCCGGCCGGCCCCGTGCACTCATGAGGGGCTTGTGGCGTGTCTGTGTATGGATACACGTGTGCGTGCTTGCGTGCGTGTGTGTATATATATGTCTGTGCGCCTGTGTACACGCACGCAGGTGTGCGCGCAGGGCTGGGGGTGTGAACGCCCTCAGACAGGGGAGTCAGGATGTGCCAGCGCAGGGCTGGGGGTGTGAACGCCCTCAGACAGGGGAATCGCGATGTGCCAGCGAAAATTCCGCTGGTTTTCTGGTGTCCTGTGTGTTTCCTGCCTCTCCTGTCGCTGCAGGAAGCCAGGGGGTTGCTGTTTCCTGCCTGCTGTAGATGCAGTGTTCTCCGGTGAGGTTGTCCTTGGGGAATTTTGTGGGTGTCGAGCTCTGAGGAGCTCCCAGTGCGGAAAAGTTCTGCTTGCCATTAGAAAGGAGTGGTTATAATTGTAATTTATTTGAAGCGAGAGTGTTTTGCTGAGTAACAGTTGTTCATCCTTTTACTTGTCGTGTTTGTCTACTGACAGTGGCCGGTGTCTGTTACTGTCCAGTGTCTTCTGTTTTCAGGAGAAATAAAAATTAATTTTGAAGGAGTACAGCTCATTCACACTTCTTTCTTTTCCCCCTAAATGGCTTTGGTGGCTTTAAAATTACATTTCTCTGACAGGCTGCCATAGTTATATTGCAAGATACGTCTTTAATTTTTTGTGTTCGTGTACATGTACTGCTAATGCTTTTTCTTTTCTATTACATTTGATTCAGTATGATCCCTACTTTTATGCTGTTGTTCTTTCACAAAGTTTTTAATTAGAAACTATTCACTACCTGCAGACCTAGCAGGCAGAGTTTTAGACTGTCAGAATATAGGTTATAATCTCTCTAGTATTTTCTCTGTTACTATTTGCAGAGGCTTTAAACGAACAAAAATGGCTTTCTCTTATTCTTTATTCAGGCTTTTAGTAGTTGTTGAGTGGTATTTGTTCTAGTTGAGCTTCTTGTTAATGACACTCATATCACTTTGTTTCCTAGAGAATTCGCAAGCAGAAAACTTGTTTTTAATGAAATATCCGGCACGTGCTGAGAAACAAGTCAGAAAACCTGGCCAAAAGCTAACGTCTGAAACACCCACAGACAGTCCAGAGGTGCCAATGGAAAACACCCTGTTCCCTGAAGTCCCTGATGTGGAAGGAAAGGTGAAGTCAAGTGACAATCCAGTAGAAAGACTGGAGGCAGGCTCGGGCAAGGAGGAATGCCTTGAGTCCATGTCCAAGAAGCAAAGGAAGAAGCTGTTGAAGCAGAAGCAGTGGGAAGAACAGAAAGATCTACGGAGGTATGGTTTGCAAAGGAGCTTCCCACGGTTCACGTGTAATATTTAGTGCTAGTAATAATGACGTGTCAGCAGAATTTGCTTGTGAATTGCTTCAGCAAATCAAGGCAGTTGAACCAGTTTTCTCCCACACCAGGTTTAAAGCAGTAGCCTCAGTCTACTTTGTCTGCACTCGAAGAGGCTGTAAAGGTAAGCATCCCCTCCTCATACTAGAAGAGGATGTCAGGAGGGATTCCAACGTGCATGTTTTTATTTGTCAGAAGGGAGAGAGAACGTGTGGCCTTTTTCCTTTCTGAATGGGCTGCGTGTCTTTTCCTGGTGCTGTCAGACTTGAGAATCTTACAAAGACACTGAATAAAAGCAGCTACATTTGACACATGAAGTGCTGTGCTACAAGTTACGCTGACTTGTAATCTTATAATCTGTTGGAATAGTATGGAAAGACGATGAGCTTCTGTTTTGTTGTGTTGAGAGAAAGTGTATCTGCAAATGCGTTGATGGTGGTTTATTCTTATCCCACTGACTGCCGGGTGCTCCTTCTCAAGACAGTGGTTGTTGCTGTCACTGAAATTCGATCTCCCAACTGCCTGCTCCTATCAGGAGGACAGGAAGATTGAACAATTTGTTCAGAAGCCTTTTGAAAAACTGTTCAGTGAAACCAGGTGTAAATTGCCTTCCCCATTCTGATCCTGATAGTGTGATTTTGTCAATCTTTTTGATTAGTTCTATTACGAGACTTGACTCAGAGCTCCCTTAAATCTGTGAGACTCCCAATACTGAGTTAATTGAATTTGCATCAGATGTCTGTCTTTGTAGGTACTTACAGAACTTCACAAAGATGGGGGTGTGTTTTGTGCCAGGCTCAGTGTAGCACAAATGCAGGCAACAGGCCGAGTTTGAACTATTACAGTCACAGACAACCCCTTTGGCCCTAGAAGGCTGCATTTGTGTGCATAACACGGTACTTCAGCAGACCTGGCAGCACTTTTTGAGGATTGCTTTGTTTGTTTACTTAGGCAGAAACGAAAAGAAAAACGCCAGAAGAGAAAACTAGAACGTCAGTCAAAATTGGATTCCAGTAGTGAGGGGAATGACAGAAAGTGCATGCGCAGGGAAGTTGTTCCTAGCACGCTTCGCCTCATTGTGGACTGCAGCTTTGACGACCTGATGGTGTTAAAGGTAAAAGGAACTTCAGATTAACTAAGCATATTTAATTTTCTTAAATATAAATTGTATATTCTCAGGATTTTCCCATGAGTTAAAGACTGAGTATTGTCACAGTGATAAACCTGCTTGATTGCTCAGATTAATTTCGTATGTTAATTAAATCGCTGTGATGTCTTTTTTCCTAGAATAATGCAAATCAAGCACATGCATAGAGGTGTCTAAGTACACCTGTGTAGAAGATGTGTGTGTCTCCTTGTCAGCATAATGCCTTCACAGTGAATGGTTTTTCTCTCAGGATCTGATGCCCACACTCTCTGAGTAGTCACTTTTGCCAGCTAAAAGCTTCCTTTTTCTCTCTTTAGCTTCTGACTGGCTCATGATAAAGCATTTTGTGACGGTGTGTATGAAAGACTAAGTAAAACCAAATTGTGTTGTGTACAGGATGTTAAGAAGCTTCACAAGCAGATTCAGAGATGTTATGCAGAAAACCGCAAGGCATTTCATCCTGTGCAGGTATGTTTGAACAAACTGAACACTGACTGTTGCCAAGTACCAAACATCAGAGCTGTAGTAGGGGAAAAAATATTTAATCTGCCTCTTTCGTAAGAAAATGACTTCTATTGCACCCACATGTTATAAAGATACCCCTCTATATGGAACAATGTGTGCATGCAGATGAAAAGTGGCAGATCCAGGTGTGCCACTAAGATGGTGTTGATACTCTTGGTTTTAGCTGTGGCAGATTTTTTTAAAAGTCACTCTTAAGTGCAAAATTATCTTTTAAATGTATCACTGACTATATGAATATGGTCCTAGTGCCGCTTCCATTTTAGCTAACAGTTAAGGGTGGAAGGACAGGAAACAGATTGTGGCAAATTAGTGTTTCTGTATTTTGTACCTCTTGTTTGTTCTGTTTGAAGTTTTACTTGACCAGCCATGGGGGACAGCTGAAGACCAACATGAACGAAAATGACAAAGGATGGGTGAATTGGAAGGTGAATAATTGAGTATTTTTGTAAAAAGTTAAAGCCTTCATTGTAGTTGTTAACTATATTGTTAGTTGTGAATAACATTTTTTTCCAGATGGGTTTTTCTAACACATGAGAGCAACAGCATATTTAGAAAAGTGTGGCTTTTTGTCCTTTTAATTGATTTAACTTAAATAAGCCAAAGACTGCTTCTCTTGAATCGAGATTTGATTTTTGCTTGAAAAACTGCACACAGATTCATTTCCACTTGTTTCTATTGAACAAATTCCATTGATAGACTGAGCAGGGCTCCTTGATTTAGGCAGTTCCAACAGCTGTCTGTCTTGACAGTGCTCTTTTATCCTTATCCAAAATAAGACTTGCCAGTCGTGATGTGATTCTCTCATGTGCACCTTCACCGCCATCATGTTGCCTCTCAGCACTGAAGTATTCTGGAGAGAACTAGCTTCTCTTATGGCCAAACTCATGTTGGTTTTCCTTGTGACTCCCTGTTAAGCCACTAGTCCAACAACTTCCAAGGAAGAGCACTTAGAATATTTAAAAGCAGTCCTGTTTTCAGCAGTTCTTGTGCAATAGCTGCTTTATGAGAGCACAGCATAAACTTCTCTTACTGAACAATTAATGTTAACTAAGCGTTCGCTTCTGGGTTCACTTCTTTTTAGTGGACTTGAAAATTATTTGGATCCGTAGCAGAAATATGGTACCGTTTGAAGGGAATCACAAGAACTTAAGGATTAGTAAAGTTCTTTTGGGGTTTCAGAAAATTTTGTGTTGATTTTTACAAATCAGTGCTGTAGGGACTGGATTGTTTACATAGAAAATTAATCTGCACTGTGCTACATATTTGAACATGAAGGAGGAATGTGGAATGACCACATACTATTGGATTTATTTTTGCCAGTCCCATCTTAGATCTGTAAAGCTTGGCCAGCAGTTCATCAGTTGAATGTAACTTTTTAAACTACCTTTTTTTGAGGATATCCAAATTAGAACAGAGCACTACAGTGAGCTAATAAAGAAAGAAGACCTAGTATATCTTACCTCAGATTCCCCGGATGTTCTCAGAGAGCTTGATGAGAAGAAAGCCTATGTGATTGGAGGACTGGTGGATCACAATCACCACAAGGTAAATGGGGTCTGTTTCTTTGCAGCTCTTTTTTTTTTTGGCACCTTATTTGACGTTCTTGATGTTCACATGTAAACTAACATCATTAATAATGAGAAAACTTCTTCAAAAAAGAATTCCAAGAAATGCTGAAGAAATGTGAAAAAAGCTTGTGGTGGTAGCAGTGGCTCGTGTTTCAAAGTTTTCTTATCCTTTACTCTTCCTCTGAAAAAATACCGAGTGACTACAACCTGAATAACTTTGTAGTTTAATGTAAGCTCACCTTTAAAACGATCTGCAGCTGCATGAACAGGTTTCATTTACAATCCTTTTGACCACAGGTCATAGTGTGACATATATAGAAAGTAGTGAGTTTTCCAGAGGTAGTAGCCCTTGAGGCAAGTGTTACCCAACTGGGGTACGTTTCTTTTTGTAACCAACTTCTAAAGCAACCTCGTGGCAGCACAGGCAAATCTCTTGCCAGAAAATGATAGTTGTAGTAAATCTGTATGGGCTGATCTGAAACAGCAATTCTCAATCCACTTGTTTTGGTATCTTTTCCCCAGGGAATTACTTACAAAAAAGCTGTAGAGCAGGGAATTGGTCATGCACAGCTCCCACTTGGAAACTTTGTGAAAATGAACAGTCAGAAAGTGTTAGCTGTCAATCATGGTGAGTTCCAAATCATAAAATAGTTACATTATTTTAGAATATACCTGTGATAGTCACAGTTCGAACCCTCTGCACTCTAGTGCAGATACCTAAACCTTGTTTGATTATGTTGATATTTCTTGAGTTTAGTTGCCTTCAGAATACACTAATTGCCCTGATCTTTAAATATTATAGGTATGGTTAAATGGAAATGATAGTGTCTTAACTATTTAGAAGTGCACATTGCATCCTGTTGGCTTGTCTGAGGATTACTTGTGGCTTTCTTACCATCCTGGTCTTGTTTCCAGGCTTACTGTATAAGTAAGTAAAATGTTGGAAACTATCCAACATTGTATTTTATTGTAGTGTACACATTTTATGCCAAGGGAGGATGAATGTTTGTGATGTTTTCACCTCTTTGGACAGCCTCATTCAGCAGTAACTGCCTCGGTACCTGTAGACTTCTCTCAGTTGGTATCAGCATTACTCCAACTGCTGAGCTTTCATAACTGTATTTTTACCTGATTTCCTGGTTCTGACTGAAGTATTCAATCGTTTAAACAAGCCTTGAATCCCACTCCTTTTAAACTTTCAGCTTTATTATTAGATTGTCTTTCAGTGTCATTAAACAAACATACGTATAAAATGGAGCCTGCTCAGACCTTCCTGGAAATATCTGACATGATGTTGAAGTCTTTTTTGTGCCCCACTGCACATTCTTTAGGTTATCTTACCTTGATTTATTTCAAGTTTCTTTTTTTATGTAACACATTGCTCAATGATAACTTTATTTTCTTAAAGTGCCGTTGATTAATGAGTTTGGCATTTGCATTAAAGTAACAATTATTTAAGCCTGGAGGAGAACATAGGATGTCACGGGACTTAAAAATTATCAAGCCCCATGTATTTGTAGGATTTTACATGTTTCTAGAATTTGATCTTTAACTGTTGCTTTATATAGAAAGAAAGAGCTAATTATAGCTAATTATAGGATGGGTCAAAATATTTGTTAAGGTACATCCACAGCAGGATTCCTGTCAAACATGTGAAAGCATTGGTGCCTGTACAGAAGGCAGTGGTGAGGCTGAAGTATTTGTCTCAGTCCCTAAGAGAAATACTGTCTGCTGCTGGAGACTCAGGGTGTGCTTGGCTTCAGGCTGCAGCAGTAGCAGAATTGCCGTGTCTGTTCCTGCCTGCATTTCATCAGCTGTACTCTGAAGATGCCACAAGAGAATGCACATAAACCTCTGTAAAGATGGATTTGGGGATGTGTTGCTATCAGCAGTTCACTTACCTCCCTGTAAAAGAGCTGATGGGCTTTTTTGATGTTGCAGTGTTTGAGATCATCCTTGCATACCTGGAGAAGAGAGACTGGAAGGAGGCCTTTTTCAGTGTCCTGCCACAGAGGAAAGGGGCTGTTCCTTTGGGAGAAGCCAATGAATCGTCCAAACATGCTCTGTCTGGAAAAGAAGATGAAGACAGTGACTCAGACAGCAACTAGGCTTCAGAATCAGATGATGGGAAAGATGAGACACGCAGTTTGTGGAATAAAACTGGGACATGAAGTACTTTTACTTCAAAGACCATCTGCTGCCCTCGTAATGCTGAATTGTCTCAGTGCTTGGTAGTCCCAGAGCTGTTTCTGTGCATGAAGGGTAAAGTTAAATACAGTTTTTTACCCCGAAACTTCAATATAATAGCTTTTAAAAAAAAAAAAAATTAATGACAAATGCAGCATTTATTTTTTCCCAGGGAAGCTGTTTAATTTAATTTTTTAAATATTATTTTTTTATACATACCAAGTTGGGTGTAAATGCCAGGAGCATTAGTAGTTATTATTTAATGTATACATTCGTGTCTCCATTTCTGCTCAAAGTTTTCTTACAAGCAATGAATGACAAGTGTTCCTTTGGCTCCAAAACCTGTACCACTAGTGCCTGCTGCAAAGTGTGCATGAACACTCAGAACAAAAATTCTGATTTTCTTGAGCATCTCCACAGACAATCACAAGCAACTGAACTGCCTGATTCATATATCCTGTTTAGTTAGCTGGGGTCAGTAGGTGAAGTATGAATGTGGGGTTAAGCCAGTGCTTTATACTTGAGCTTGAGTGGGATGGGTGTTAGCACAGGTGCAAATCATGTGCCTTGGTTGGCACATGGTGCACACTGAGGTGAACAATCACTTTAGGTTTTATTTTCATCTTCTTAGCAAAATTTATCACACAGCCTCAGAACAACATCAGGAGAGAGGAACTCTTCCTTACAGGTCACTCATATTCAGTATTCCTGTGTAATCACATGATCTTGTATGTATTGTATTGTCTATCAGATATTTTTCCTTTAAAAAAACAAGTCATGATCTTAGTCTTGGCTGGACGTTCTGATTCATCTTATTCCTAAGTGACTTTAGTGCTTCGGCAAAGTAGTGAAGTGGACACCTTGGAGGTGAGGCTTCGCTTCAGCCCTGTGAGCCTGCCTATCCCTTTCTTCTCCAGGGAGCAGCCAGGTAGCTGCAGTGCCTGAGTAAGTGCAGCTCTCCCACAGGTTGGCTGAAGAGCATGAGGACGTGGCATCCTGTGTTCCTCTCTGCTGGGCTGCAGTCAGAGGGCTGATTCAAGCACGACTTGCCTTGTGCCCATTTTTCTTCCTCCCTTTGTTGTTACTGCTTTCAAGTGGAGACTGCAAGTGGGATCACTACAGGTCCCTATGGTCTGTAAAGGCTTGGCAGCCAACTGGTTATGACTTACACACTTAGTGCACTTCTCTCTACACTTTCTAAAAGGCCAATAGAAAAGTGTGTTCTGTTAAAAGGAGGGATTGTGATTTGTTGCTGAAGTTCCACGGGGATTTTTTTAGGCTTTACAAAACTGATCACTTTGTTGCAGAAGCTAGATCAGCTTTTTCATAAAAGCATTGCTGGTTTTATTTCCGTAACAAAAAACACAGCAGAAGTATACCCAGCATCTATTACACTGATTCTCTAACTAAAATGTGTAAAATTACAAGGAATTACACCTTTACAGCTGAGATTCTGCAGGTTAATGCAGTAGCACCTCTTAAACCTGATCTAAGACTCCTCAGTCTGTCTAAGGTTTCTTTAAGACCATTTCATACACGTGCCTCATTTACTCAGGCTTGAGAGTGCAGGAGCAGATGGCTCGGACAAACTGGGGACTTTCAGAGACATGCTGAAAGTGTTCCAAAGCACCTTATGGAATGGTTGCGCAACTTAAAAGCACAGCCTGCCTTACAACTTTACAGTGCAATTAGATACACCCACGCACATACAGGTGTTTTAAATTCAGCTGTTTAAATCTGAAGCTTGCCTGTCTATGGAGAAATAGAAGAAGAACATGGTCTGGTGTGTTGCTGTTCGAAGGCTGCTCATGCCAACTGCGCGGTGTCACAACAGCTTGGTCGCTGCTGCCTGTGCACACGCACTGCTTGTCTCCCCCACCTGGTCTTCCTGTCCCCCATCACAAGAAGCGTGGCCAGCAGCTCAAGGGAGGTGATCCACCTGCTCTGCTCTGGTGAGAGCCCACCTGGAGTGCTGTGTCCAGAGCTGGGGCTCACGACATAGGAAGCCCATGGACCTGCTTGAGCAAGTCCAGAGGAGGGCATGAGGATGCTCAGAGGGCTGGAGCACCTCTCCTGTGCAGACAGACTGAGAGAGCTGGGGCTGTTCAGCCCAGGAGAAGAGAAGGCTCTGGGGAGACCTTACAGCACCTTCCAGTACCTGAAGAGGGCCTACAGGAGAGCTGGAGAGGGACTTTTTATAAGGACAGGTAAAAATAGGACAAAGGGGGAGTGGCTTTTAACTGACAGAGGGTGGGTTTAGATTAGATATTAGGAAGAAATTCTTCACTGTGAGGATGAAGACTTTTAATTTTTTATCATTTTGGATTTCCATATTGTATACAAGTTATAGCCCTGTTTGGCACTCTAGTGTTCTAGCTTGTGACATGCTACCTAAGAAAGCACATTTATTCTTCATTTTCAATCTACAGACCTGGCTGTTCTCAGTATTTTCAAGATGGTCACTTGCGTATTTCAGGCATGGCCCACTAATGCACTACACTGGAAGCAGAGATAAATCACTGCACTGTTTTATAATAAGAAAAGATAAGGAATTTGTTTCTGATAACAGAAATAAATTCCTTATATGCAGTGCTCTAGGGCACTTCTTAAAGAAAGATCCTTCTTTGAACCAGCTTTAGCTGTAAAAAGTTAATGAAACTGTAGAAAAACACACAGGGAAGTTCTCTGCTTCACCCTGCTGTCCTCAGGGAAGATCAGCTCTGACATGCTTGTCTAACCAGGACTTACAGACCTCCAATGCAATTTGTTCCCGGGCCACCACGATGTTGAAGAACAGAACATTAAAAAGAGAAGCTGCACAGAAACTCTAGAAGAAAATGATCCCTGTGATTCACCACCAGGGGTCATTGCTGTGCGTAGGAAAGCTCTGACTTTCATCACTAAGCTTTGTAAGGTTTCAGGTACTGCCAGAACTATTGCTTAGCAATGCCGGGCAGCAGAATACATCCAGAGATCTTGAAACCTGTGTAGTAAAGCATTAAAAAGACAGTAAAGAAGGTATGGCTCAAGGAACCTGGAAAGAAAGAGAAAAAATGGGAAGGGGATATGGCAGAAAGCCAAACTTTCTGGCTGAAATGGGCAAGCTTTCTCTTAGTTGCATGCAGTCGGGAGGTCACAGCAAGATGCCATAAGTAATCCTGTTATTTCATTCCCTTCCCACTGACCCTCAATCCCTTGTTCAGATTTCTGAAGTCAGGGACACAAGCAGTGTTCATCTGCATCCATGTTGTGACAATATCCCAAACACTGTACTGCTGCAGGTTAGTGTACTTTTCCCCTTCTTGTCCATTTCCTGGATTCAGGTCAATTTGCCTTTGATTTGGTTTCCATATGTCCCATGTCGTAGTACATGCTCATTGACCTGATGTTTGATTCTACACGTGACTCTGCAGAAGAGCATCTGAATTATTTGAGTCTCTTTGAGGCTATTCAGAGAAAAGAGCCTCTCTGAATAGCTCCATCTCAGAGGCTTTTGGTCACGAAGCTGACAACGATGGTGGGTTTTGCAGTGCAAGCTGGTGTGCTGCACGGGGGTGTAACTGTCCAAGGGGATCCACACTGATGGTTATTCCAAAAACCTGTGTGCATGACAAGGCACATGAGCTCAGGGCAGGCTTGGGTCAATGGGACTGCCAGCTGCAGGAGTGCAGGATGTGGCATTCCTAAAATCCTTAGAGCTTGAGGATGAGGTCAGGGAATTTTGAAGAGTTCCAGGGTTTCTTTGATTTAAACAGCACTTTTAATTGCTCAGGCTGTGCTGTAGATCACTCTGAAGATCACAGGTTCACTGCACCATTATTAGTATTGGTTCATATTATTGTAAAGTATCCATTTATTCTGCAGGAGGGTTTTAAAATAAGCTATGAGTAAACACACATTCTTCTCATCATAAGTTATTCTGAAAAGCAGAGATGGACTTCAGTGTGACTTTCAAGTCTAAAGCTGAATAAACTTTGGCCCATATTCGAAATGTGTACCTTAATTGTCTCTCTTCCAAGAAGGTGGCTGTGTTAGCGGGAACAACAGCATCTACTACTGACAATCCTAAAGCCAAATAATCAAATGTTTGATTCATATTCATTCTCTTTTGCTGCATTTTTACTTCAAGTAGTGTAAGATGTGCTTTTTTATTTCTTGTTTTCCTTGTTTGGCTGTGATATTTTCCGAGACCTAAAATTAAGAAAAGGCATCATTTAAAAAAGGAGTGTTCATACTTGACTGAGTACTCTCCTTGGATATTATTTTCCCCTTCAGATTCTTCTAATACTTGCTCTAAACCCACAAACTTTTAGAATCACTGTTTTGCTAATTTGCACCTTCCACCTTTGGCTTTTCTTCAGCTTACTAAAATGACTAAGGCATTGTCCCATGAGCAGTTGATTTATTTCGTGTGCGTTTTGGAAAGGTGTTTATTTGTGGATGTCTTTGTTCATGTTCTCAGAAAACTGGATGTCATGCGATATGTGCTTAATTCAGCTTCATTGCCTTGTCACCCACATTCATATAATCTTCAGATATGATCCCTAAGCTTTTTGAAGGGCATAACCTGCCCTGCCAGCTAGTTCTGCTCAATCTCTGTGCTTCAACACTAATGAGCACTTGCAGGGTTTTGTATTTTGTGTACCTAATCTTTTGGACATCCTTAAATGTGCAGGTGGAAAAATACAAAGGGGTTGGAGCAGTCACAACTTCTATACTGTGTAGGGTGGGACTTCAGAAATGTTTGGGTTTTTTTCCTCTCTTCTACTAACATGTGTGTCCCAGAGCATTTGTGTTATCAAGTTCTTCAGGAGTGTAGAAAGTAAGAGAGTAACCTGGAAATTGCTATCACACAGTAGGAAGAAATGCTGGATTTTCATTTTAAACACCCCTCAGAAGGTTTATTTATCTTAAAAGCTAAGTCACTGTCTGGAAGAAAGAAAGGTACCTTGGTCAGCTTAAAAATCAACATGGTAGATAAGGAAAAAGTAACCTATTTTTAAAAATGACAAAGTTTTAGCTAAAGCTAGTATGCATTTTATTATTTGTAGGACAGAATGTACAGTTGTCAGTAAAATCTGTGATGCGTAACTGCCCTTAAAAGCTTTTTATTTTTCTCTAAATAGTTAACCACACTCAAACTGTGGTTAAAATAGTCTCCTGTTAAATAGAGCCAAGTTCAGTGCAGAACTAATTTTCCATTACAAGAAAGCCGTTTCAGAAAGCACTAGCTCTCTTCACCTGGAGTCAACATCATGCACTGCTTCAGGCAAGCAAGCAACGCAAGGCTGCTCAGCCCTGGCAGCAGTAAGGAGTGGGAAGCAGGTGTGCTGCCTGTAAAGTGGCAGTAAAGAACCACTTTCGCTACAAATGCCTTGTAGTCAGAAACTGTAGCTATGGCTACAATCTGCTGAGCACGGTCAGTGTCTCATAACATTTGCCCAAGTTACGGTCCCCAAGCAAAGATAACCTGGAGTTGCAAGAACAGGCCTTTGCCCACTGCTTCTGACTTCGTTAGTGTGCAAGCTCACCAGCCATGAACAACTCCAGTATGTTCTTTGCCTTCAGCCTCTGACACACGTTTCACTAGAATCTGCTGAGGTTAATAAATCACTGGAGAGGGGATATTAGTGCAGTATGTTGATTCACCCCAAATCGGGCCAAGAGACACTTTGGAGACAAAGTCCAAGAAGCGGGTATTTGCTTTGTTCAGCGCGCTGGGTGCGTGGGGGATCGCTCCTCCTAACACACACACCTCCATGCTTACAGAAGTTTACAATACATGGTTGCAATTTAGGCATATTCATTGTTTTCCCTAGAAAAGGTGTGGTTATGCAAACTGTTTCTTAGAACTTATCATTAGCATACGTGGAGCACAGGCGCGGTGCTCCCTGATGGTCACGCTAAGGAAGGCTCGGTGGTCGTGGTGATGAAGGTAGCATCTTCTTCCTCGCTTTGCACTTTTCACCTTTCTTCCCTAGGCATGCGCAGTCTCTTGTTAGCTGTCTCAGCAGCTTCTCTACTGGTTTTAGCAAGCTTTGACCTTCATTTCTGCAAGCTTTGTTCCCTGTCTCTTGCCAAGTTACTCAGCTAGCTCCTACATTGGTTACAATGTACCTTATTCTACCCCAGTATACCAAGGCATGCCCAAGTACAGTGATTTTAAACCTTCCATTGCTCAGCTGGATAAAGTGAGAAAAAAACCCGATAAAGGAATTATGTATCATATTTCCATAGAATTACAGGCTATCCTGAGTTGGAAGGGACCTGCATCAAAGTCCAACTCCTGGCCCTGAACAAGGCAGGCCCAAGAGACACACTCTGTGCCTGAAAGCATTGTCCAAACCCTTCTTGAGCTCTGTCAGGCTGGTGCTCTGACCACTGCCCTGGGGAGCCTGTTCCAGTGCCCAGCCACCCTTTGGGTGAAAAACCTTTTCCTTTTATCTAACTCCCCTGACACAACTTCATGCCATCCCCTTGGGTCATGTCACTGATCACCAGAAAGAAGAGATTTAAATTGCACAACATGTAGATAAACACAAAAATTCTCTTCATAGTGAGCAGCCCTTAAAGTGGAGAGGTCTAGGGATCAGCTAAGTATTTTCTGGCAAAGGGTTGAGCCAGGGGGCCTGTGCAAGCAAGTTGTAAAGGGGCGGCACTGTGGTTTCCCTGCATGCCAGGGCCACTGTATGCCCCGAGCTGCAACCTCACCCTCACTTATCTGTAGGGATTGGGCAGAGCAAGGCAAATAAAGCAGCTTCTGCAACATGGTTGTGCAAGTCCACTCTTGCTTCACTGGAACCCTGTGCAGTCTCTTTTGTTGTCACCTTTTGCCTAATGACCATGACACTTATCCCTGCACAGGCTGCAGACAGGATCCACTGCCTGATCCAGTGTTCTCAGCTGGAGGCACTTACTCTGGCCAAAGGACATGGTTTCCAGAGAGCCTCAGCTCCATTCCCTAAAAAAAAAAAAAAAAAAAAAAAGGAAAAAGTCATGGCCCTGATATCCATATAGCTAAAGATATGAGGAAAGTTTTGAGGGGAAGGGAAACACAAAAGGATATGAGAAATAAACTAGTAAGGAAAAAGGACGGGAACTTTAGAAGAATCATAGAATTGTTAAGGTTGGAAAAAACCTCTAAAATCATCCAGTACAAAAGAAGAGAGAAAAGGAGAAAGATAAACATTAAGGAATAGAGTGGACTAGAAATACTTCATTCTGATACAAGTTATTCGAGGAAGTGCAAATCACTAGGTCATACCTCCTGAGAGGAACAGAAAGCTTTGGCTGGAACGCAGGACAAAAAGGAGAGTTTATGGCCTTTGGAAGAAAGCGCTAGGGGCTCAGAAGGATTACAAGGATATTGTGAGTTTTTGCAGGGAGAAAATTAGAAGGGCCAAAGCCCAACTAGAACTTAATCTGGTTACTGCCGTTAAAGACAATAAAAAATGTTTCTATAAATACATTAACAGGAGCAAGGCCCCATCATGTGTAACGGTGACTTGGGAAGACAAATGCCACCACTCCAAATGTCCACGCCTTCTTCCTTGTCTTGGAGTGATTCTATGGCAATACTGTATTCCCCATCGCCTGCTTGATTTCTATAGAATGCAATTTGTACCTTTAAACTGCAAAGGGAAAGAGAAGTAGAGGGAACTCTTCAAAGCGCCTAGCTTGACCTTGCAGTTAGATGTTTACGTACTTTTTCTTCGAGCTGGCAGTTTCCACCAGTTAAGGGGGAGAGAGGAAAAGGGTTTTTTTCTCTCTAGCTCTTCGGCTTTCAGCTAAAAGAGACTGTGATCTGCCTCAGCAGATCACTGTTCCTTTTTGGACTGTTTTCAGCTTGCTTCTTTGTCCAAGACCAGCTACCATCTCCGGACCTGCTCGGTGGGACCCTCCAAGGGGGATCATCGGACCCTGCCCGGCTTAGGACTGCGGGAGGAGCTAAGTTTTACAGACAGAAAGGACTATATAAAATCCACCAGCCTCCTGGTAAGGATGGGAGGGGGTTTCAACATCCTTTTTTGCCCCATGCCTGCAGGGGACTCTGTTAAATAAATAAGTTTTTTCCACTTTCATTCGAGAAATTATTTTCCTGAACCCATAGAAGGAGGTGCTGTCATGGCCTTCTTGCCTAGTAGGCAAGAGAAAAATATGCCCTTTTCAGACTGTTTCCTCCTAAATTTGTGTCCAAACCAACACATTAAAATTGATGCCTACTGTTAGGGCTAAAGAAAGTGAAAAAAACCAGTAATAACTCCATTTTGGTTTTAAGTATTTTGGACTGGGGTACAGCAGCCACTAGTCACCATGCTGCTTGATATAATACTGTCTCTCTGGCCCCTGGGCCTGTTTCTCTATCCATGGATCGGGGCAAGTTTGTGCTTGGCTTATAACTTTTTCAAGCTTACCATATTTATGGATGTGATAGCACTAGTTTATAAAGTGTTTACAGAGATATGGAGAGCTATTGAAAATATGTATAATATGTTGTTTTTTCATCCAAAGTCCCGTAGCCTGCTCTGGGAGTTTGTTAATAATTACACTTAATCTTTTAGGGGAAGCGTGGGAGATGATATTCCCCAGCCTTTCTTCTCCTTTTTTCCTTTCAAATCTGGTACGGCACCTTTTGAGAACATACAGTTTCCCCTGGATGCTAAAAAAAACACTTTCCTGGTGTTTTATCTGGTAAATTTCTTTTATATAGTTTGCCGTTTGTCTAAAATGAGAGCTAAGTTTTCCAGAGAGGCTGAGCAAACACCTGCCCCAGATGCTGAAAATCCTGCGTGGGGTGGAGTATGAGAAAAAATACGCCAAATTCTGAAAAAATTCTCTCCCCCAATAACCTGAGAATACCCCCTCTGACCAAATTCAAAACCCAAATGAGGTAGAAAAATATCTAAAAGAAAAAAACAATAATAGCTCTAATGAGAAAAAGCTCATTGCAATGTGCTGGGCCTTGGCATATGCTTACTGCACTCTATTAAATAGCGTAATACAACAAATAAGGCCAGAGGAGCAGAAAGATAAATCAGCAGACACCCCAGTCACGCAGGCTGCAGCTAAGCCAGACAGAAAGCCTAAGCCAAAAGCAATTTGTCCTGTCCAAAAAAAACCCCACAAAACCAAAACTGATCACTCAGTAAAAAATAATAATGCAGGGGAAGGACCCTCAAAATCAGCAAAAGACTCAAAACCTGTGGGGGAAGGACTCTCAAAGCCAGCAAGGGACTCAAAACCAGAAGTCATTACTGAGTCTATGTCCATAAAAGATCTTTGTAGCCTAAAAAAAAATTACACTCAACAGCCTAAGAAACCTATACTAAATTAGATAGTCCACCTCTGGGACGCTGCAGGCAATAATGTAATCCGAGATGGTACTGAAGCGAGGCATCTGAAATCCCTGTCACGCGATCCGGCTATCAACCAAGAGATGGCAAGGGGGTCTTGACCTTCCAGTCTCTAGTGACGGCTCTTGAGTGGTGCGAGGGAAAGATATCTGTGCGCAGAAGATTTCCAAATGCAGTTGACCCCGTGGAATACCACAGAACAAGGGATTCAATGCTTGAGGAAACCAGTGGTGATAAAGATCACTTTCTCAAATCACCCAGTAATTAGGGGTCCAGACATGGTAGAATGTACACCATTAAGGTGACTAAAACTCATACGACTTGGGCCACGAAAATACTCTTCTGCTTTAACAATAATAATGTGGAATAAAGAAAATAAGACCGTGCTTTCTATAGTGAAAAAGCTCCGGGTATATGCAGATACCATACACAGTCCAATACATGCCAAAATCTCAGCAATAATAACAAGTCTGTCAAAGCGTGTGCAAAAAGTGGAAAACAAAATTGAAGATATACCTCAAAAAATCAAAAAAGAAGTTAAAGAAACTCTCCAGCTCTCATCAGCACAAAGCAGAGGTCTTGTTGCCAGACGCAGATGTCCTCCAGCATGAAAAGAAAGACACATCCCACGAGCTGAGTTGTGATTTTTCCTGTATGACAATAAAAAAAATATTAAAAAATGACATGGCAGACCCACTTCTATCCTGACAAAACGAGTGCGCGAATTAAAAAAGACTAAAATTCAGAAAAGAAGTTCTACCAAAAAAAAAAAAGCTCCAGTTGCCCAGGGAGGCACGGATAACCAGAACTAGAGGGGCCCTGCCTCTAGCCGTGTCTTTTAAACTATATAGATTCGTTGACCTGGCACATCAAAACCACAAAAATACAAAACCTCAGTCAACACTAATGTGCAATGCACATTAATCCTATCAAAACATGTAGGGGCAGAACCTGTTTCAACTTCTGGGGTAACGAAAAGATCACAAGATTTAACTTTAGTAAAAACTGAGGTGAGCCTGACTGGAAATAATCAGAAAAAACATCCTATTATAACTGGTCCTGATGCTCCATGCATTCTAAACCTGAACTTCCTCCAAAACAGATATTTCAAAGACCCAAAAGGACTCAAGTAAGCTTTTACAATAACTACTGTAAAGACAGAAGGCATTAAGCAATTAAACACACCTTGCCTACACTATCAAAAAACCCATCTACAATAAGTCTTTTGAAGGGAGAAGAACAATAGGTACCAATTGCCACTTCAACAGTGCATCGCCAGCAGTAGCGCACAACTCAAAATGCTATAATCTCCATCCACAAAAAACCCCATGAACTAAAGAGCTGAAAAGTGGTCAGCAAGACCCACTCACCCTTCAATAGCCCTATCTGGCCTGTGTGCAAACCTGAAAAAAAATAAAAATTAACTGTAGACTATCATGCCTTAAATAAAATAACTCCATTGAGCACTGCTGTGTCAGACATACTAAAGCTCCAATACAATCTGAAGTCCAAAACAACAAATTAATATACCACTGTTAACATTACCAATTCATTTTTCTCCATTCCTTTAACAGCAGAGTGCAGGTCTCAATTTGCCTTCATCTAAACAGGCACACGATACACCTAAAATTGACTGACCCAGGGGCGGAAGTACAGTCCTACCATCTATCATAAACTAATCCATACTACACTAAAAAAAAAAATAAAGCTCCAAAACACCTACAATACATCGACGACATCATTATATGAAAAAACACGGCAGCAAAAGTGTTTGGGGAAAAAAAAAATCATCCAAATTCTCCTGGAAGCCGGTATCGCCATCCAAAAAAAAAAAAATCAAGAGACCTGCTCAAAAAATCCAGTTCCTAAAAATAAAACAACAAAATAAACAGCGTCAAATTCCCACTAAAATCATCAACAAAGTCACAGCATCTCCACCAACTAATAAAAAAGAAACGCAAGCTTTCCTAAGTGCCATAAACTTTTAAAAAATACATATTCCTGAATACAAGTGAATTGTAAGCCCTCTTTACCTAATTACCCACAAAAAAACCCATTTCCATTAAAACCCTAAACAACAACAAGCCTTCGCTCAAATCAAACAAGAAATCACTCATATGGTAGCCTTTAGCCTAGTCGGGACAGGACCAAAAGTAAAAAACGTGCTTTACTCCGCAACTAAAAACCACAATCTGTCCTAGAGCCTTTGGCAAAGTGCCTAACAAAACTCAAAGCCAACCACTAAAATTCTAAAGTCAAAACTACAAAAGCTCTGAAACCTCAACAACAACAAAAAAAATCCTAGCAACTTATAAAAAAATCCAAACCACCTCAGAGGCACTGAAACACAACTCCTCCTGACACCTACACTACCAGTACTAAAATAAATGTTCAAAACAGAAGTTCCCTCTACCCACCATGCCACCAATGCTACATAAAACAAATAAATTTCCCTCATCACACAGCATGCCCGTATCAAAAAACTAAATTACCCTAAAATCCTAAGAATAATTACAAATTGACCTAAAAATAAAAAATTTAATCTCACTAACAAAAAAAAACAATACTAAATAACATGGGCTGAGGAAGCTCCACCATACAACCAATTACAAACAAAAAACACACATTACACTCTTTTCACTAACATTCCTGTCACATTATAAAAACAAATCAAAAATAAAAAACAGCCATATAAAACCCCACACAACAAATTACAAAAACCACTAAAAAAAAAAATCAAATCAACTCACTAAACTCAAAACCATGCAACTAGCCCTTAACATTAAAAACAAAAAAATTAGCCAAAACTCTACTTCTACACTAATTCATAAATAATATCCAATGCTCTATAAAGTTAACTTTAAAAATTTAAAAAAACTAATTAACAACATAAAAAACCCATCTAAGCTACTAATAAATAAAAAAACCACCACGCAAATAAAAGAACTACCTATAAAATCCACCATATAAATGTCCATGTCCCCAAAAATCAAACTAATAAAAAACACCAAAACAACAAATGAAGAAATCAAACTACAAAAATAGAAGTATCATGAATAAATTTAAATTCACAACACAAAAAAAATTAATTTCTAACTCAATGAGCCCATAATGCCTCAAACAATCAAAATAAAAATGCCACCTACAAATAAACACAAAACCAAAAAACAAATCTAACCATAAACTATATCTCTCAAATCATCCATGAATATAAAACGTACACTACAATCAAACAAGCCAAACAAATAAAACTCTTATAATATAACGAGCAGTAATCCAAATATAAATATAAAGAAGCCTGACAAATTAATTACATCACACTGCTTCAAACCTGCCAAAACAAACGCTACATACTCACAATAATAAAAATCACCACTAAATAATTGAAGACCTACCTTGTGCCTCACGCTACTGCCCATAACACCATCCTAAACCTTAAAAAACAAGTCCTTTAACAACATAGCACCACTAAAACAATAGATCTAACAATAAAACTAATTTCAAAAATAACCTTATAAACACCTGGGCTAGGGAACATAACATTAAATAAGTGTACCATATCCCTTATCATACACCAACTACAAACAAAATACAATAAATTATTAAAAACCACCTTAAAAACACTAAATAAAAAACTTTCAAAAATTAAAAACAGTATTTAACAAAAACCACCTAATTAACACCCAAAATTCCACCAACCAAGCAGGCCCTACCCAACCTAAACCTTTACATAAAATAAATAAAAACGAAGTACCAATAATACATCTTAAAAATCTATTTTAAAAAAACTATTTAAATTAATTTTACCTCAAATAAAAACAAACCTATCCATAAGATTATCTTTACTCAAAAACCAAATTATACATAATAAATAATACAAAAAATTAAAATAACTCATTGTATACTCCTCAAAAAAATAATTTTAAATAGAAACCATATATAATATTTAAATACCTATATACCATTACTTACTAAATGTCACTACCACTATTTTTATATATACATGTGTGTATTTAAAATCGAAATATATTAATTTAAACATGAGACCAACAATATAAAATGAAAAAATAAAATATCTTAAAGTAATTCTATAACAATACCCTATTCCCCATTGCCTACTTAATTTCAATAAAATACAATTTATACCTTTAAAGTACAAAAAAAAAAACCTCTTCAAAACAACTAACTTAACCTTACAATTAAATATTTAAATACTTTTTCTTCAAACTAACAATTTCTACCAATTAAAAAAAAATTTCTAACTCTTCAACTTTAATCTAAAAAAAATTATAATCGACCTCAACAACTTCTACTCCTTTTTAAACTATTTTCAACTTACTTCTTCATCCAAAACCAACTTATCATCTCCAAAACACTCAACAAAACTCTTGGGGGGGAGGGGGGGTCCAGACCCTGCCCAGCATAGTACTGCAAAAACAACTAAATTTTACAAACAAAAAAAAACTATATAAAATCCACCAACCTCCTAACAAAAACAAAACAAAAAAAATTTCAATATCCTTTTCTACCCCATACCTACCTCTATTTATTAAATAAACAAGTTTTATTCACTTTCATTCAAAAAATTATTTTCCTGAACCCGTAAAAAAAAACCAACCTGCCAAAACCTACTTACTTAACAAACAATCAAACAAAAACACCCTTTCCAAATTATTTTCTCCTGAATTTATATCCAAACCCACACACTCCTTCCTCCCCCACTTTATATGCTGAGCATGATGTCATGTGGCCTGGGACAGCCCTTTGGTCAGTTTGAGTCACTTGTCTGGGCTGTGTCTCCTCCCACCCTCACAGGAACCCCCAGTTTCCTCAGGGGTGTGGCCATACGAGATGCAGAAAAGGCCTTGGCTCTGTAGACCATGCTCAGCAGTAACAAAAACATCTCTACATTATCGGCCCTGTGTTCAGCACAAACGCAAACACCAGTCCCAAACCGGCCACTGTGAAGAAAGCTAACTCTGCCCCAGCAAAAACCAGCACAGAGGTTCAACAAGGCCAAGTGCAAGTTCTGCCCTTGCTAACAACAACCCCAGGCAGTGGTATAGGAAAAGCTGCCTGGAGGAAAAGGACCTGGGAGTGCTGGTTGACCGCAGCTGAAAGTGAGCCAGCATGTGCTCAGGTGGCCAAGAAGGCCAATGGCATCCTGGCCTGGATCAGAAAGAGTGCAGCCAGCACGACTGGGGAAGTGAAGTATCTCTTCTTCAATCAATTAAGTGCTATACTTAATATTACTAGTTGGGTTATATGCAGCATTTTATCTCTTTTTTACTTGTTTCTGAAGGAAAAATCTTGATTTCAGAATGCTGGGCATAATTCAAAAATAGATGAGGCTTGAAGTCCCCAGGAAAGGCATGCAGTGCTGACCTCCACCCAATCTCTTGCACCAGCATGTAGTGCCGGGAGAGGGCACATGTATGGGCATGTGAGCAGTGATGGGGGCTGTGCTTGCAGGTGTTGATGGAACCAACAGGTCAGGCACTCACAAATCAAGCAGGGTATTGCATGTGGTAAGAAACATTCTGTTGCAGAACTTCTAACTTCTGACTTTTGTTTGCCCGTCAGCACGATTGGCATGTTGTCCTCAGACACAGTGAAGTGAAAGCCATTCCAACAGATTAATGAGTAGCTGGACTGTAAAACTAAGAATTCAGGAGCAGATACAGCCACAGCCACATAGTCACTGCATGTCTTAAGCGGTCTGCACAATCCCATGTTTTCATGTATGAGCTGGGCTCTTAAAAGCATCGCCAAAGTTCACCAGCAAAACCTTCATGGTCTCACTGTGTCCCTGCTGCTGCAAATTGAAGAGCCACTCTCCTCGTTTCTTTTTGCACCTACAGTGCCACTGAGAGTAGTGGCTTTGGAGGGAGGTGGAAAAAGGAAAGTAGCTTCCAGCCAGGGCTGTTGCTTTTGTC